>VZTY01003280.1:288734-306326 GCA_013400935.1 Turnix velox
TCGTGGCCCTCCTCTGGACCCTCTCCAATAGCTCAATGTCCTTCTTATGTTGAGTGCTTCAGAACTGGATGCAATACTCCAGGTGGGGTCTCACGAGAGCCGAATAGAGGGGCAAAATCACCTCTCTTGACCTGCTTCTTCCTTTATTTACAGAAACACGGTGCAACACCTGTTATGGACACAAGAATATTTGGCTACTGGTGGTAAAGAAATCATTCTGTTGTATGGATCTGTTACCATTCACTTCAGACAAGAAAACCTTGTGAAGTCATTCACAAACTAAACTTCCCTCCCACAAGCAGAGATTTATTGAAGTATTACGCACAGACATACTGCTTTGCTTATGCCAACATATATCCTACATTCAGTTCTAATTATTGACCTCTTTTATTTACAGAAGGGGAAGCTAGTTACACAAGCATCTCTTTTTTTCCTCCTCTTGGCAGTATGAGCCCTTGTGACACAAATATGCTAAAAACTTCTAGTTCAGTTGATTTTTGTTGAAAGTCCAGCTTTAGCTTCAGGCTTATGTTAACTGATTCCTATAGAAACCATACTTGTCAGCCCATCAGCTCCATATTTCCTCGGCAAATACGTTTCACAGCAAAATGCTGGTGAAACTTGTCCTATGATCCTTTCTGTCGCTCCCGGGCAGGGCTCTACTCCGGGACCGATATCTGCATTACAAAGGAGTTGGGGACCAGAGGCCATCACAACTTACAAGGCTTTGCTGGTTTGCTTTTGCTTTACCAGTCTGGCAGGGACTTTCAAGGCTTTTCCTTGGTCAGACTGGGAGTTAGCCATCACCCCTCACCCAATCCCCACTACTAGAAGGGTGCAGCTCCTCTTTGATGGCAGAGAGAGAGGAGAAAGGACAGATCTCACATGCAGATGTAGGGAGGGGCGTTCTTTACAAGACACAGTCTCAAATAAACTTTAGTCCTACAAAGACTGAACTTGGAGCAAAAATATGTGTGTGTATATATATATATATATCTGTATAAAATATATGTTACAAATACTTATGTGTCTTACAGATATATGAAATAAAATAAGTTCTATTATATATCTATATAATATTTCTATAAAATATAAATATAAACCTACAAGAGGCAGACACTTTCAGGTAATTTACAGCAGACGAGCTACTTTATGGCTCAGTGGCTGCAGAAGATCTAAGGCATCTGTGGCAATAAGGAGTAGAGAATCAAGACCCAAAGAAAACTTTCTGATTTAAATTGGATATTTTTTCTTCCCCCCACAAAATACCTCTGTGTGTTGTGCAACCTGGCAAAAGTCCAAGAGCAAATTCTGGAGGAAAAGGAGATAAACAAACAGTGGTTTAAATTAGCAAACCACAGATTGATACACAGCATACGCAGTTGGAGTAAAAGTGAAAGCTAAGGGAGAGGCTTCAAAAAACGAGATGAGTATTTTGCCAGAAGCAGGATAAAGAACTTGCCTGCAGCCTGGAAACAGGCTTGGATCAGGAGCACCCAGCTCCACACAGCTACTATAATTGCAAGACTAAAATTATTTTCTGCAAAAATTTCAGACAGGTTGATGTGGTATGTGTCGTTATGTGCAGTTACAGTCCAGACTTTGCAAAGAAAATCTCGGCATGCTGAATATAGACTGGCAATACCCACCTTTTAGAGTGGGGAAAAAAACAGTTATTTTGGGAAAAAGTATGTTTGCAGTAATTTTAGCTTATTAGAAGGGTTGAAAAACATGGTGTCAGTAATAGGAACTCAACTCTGTCACCTAAATAAGACATTTACTGCCCTCAAGATGTCTTAGAGAGTCCGGTCTGACCTCATCTACTGCTCCAGCAAGGCATGGGTCTCCTTTAGTTCCATGCTTTATTCATCAATGTACATAGATGTCTCACTTGCACTTGCAGGTAAAGATATTGTAGGGTACCAGCTACTTGAGTCCAGCAAAATGTCTCTGATCCCTAGGCAGAGCACTCATGAGCACTAGGCTCCCTTAGCAGAGTACACATGAAAGTCAGAGAGGCACACAAGGACAAAAGGAAACAACGCAGGTGTAGAAACACAAGTGTAGAAAGGCTTGTGGAAAAAAGTTACATGCTGTTTCTAAGTTATGATTTTTTCTGTCCAGAAATCTGACATAGCTGATGAGCATATTGTTTACATCACAGTTGAGGTATTTGCCAGAAATAGCAATGGCAGTGGTAGACAGTGGATCACAGTTTGAATCTTGCAAACCTAAAAATCAAAGCTTTTGTTAACTGCAAACATTTTACCTCAAGTGCAAGGTATTCAGAGTATGAATGAATTGTGGATAGTGGTGCTACAACAA
Organism: Turnix velox; assembly: GCA_013400935.1. Lineage (NCBI taxonomy): Eukaryota > Metazoa > Chordata > Aves > Charadriiformes > Turnicidae > Turnix > Turnix velox. The sequence goes on from VZTY01003280.1 coordinate 291,060, forward strand.
CTAATTATTTAAGGGATATTTCAGTGTACAGATTTTGGGGAAGGCAAATGCTTTGCGAAAATAACTAAAAAGATGTAGAACAACTCATATGAATGACAGAAAAGAAAGAAATACTCAAGTGTCAGCAGCCTATAAAATAGCCTAAGGAAAATCTGGAGTGAATTACATACCAGAAGAATGTCTGTGAATGAAGGAAAAGAGGGGGAACATAACCACACAGAAAAAACTTCGCCAGTGCAGGCCATTCAGAAAGACTAGTCAGAAATGTAAGATAGGATTTATTAAAAAGACACTGCCCAGCTAAGGAAGAAGTGGACACTGGTAGCCCGTGACAGAGGGTAAGAGCTGAAAAACTGCGAAAGGTACGAACAAATATGAAATTTATTTAAGGAAGAACTGAAGGAGATATAATCACTTCTTCAGCAAAATGTTTTGAAGCCTTGGTCAAGGAGATCTCCAAGAGAAAATGGCATGGAAGGAAGACTGAAAACTGTGAAGCCCCTAACCTGAAAAGGAAGGAAGAAAAATTGTGTAATGGCTGTTGAATCTATGACAGATTCCTGGAGAACAGAAGAGCCCATCATTCCACTCTGTGAGGAAGATAAGGACATAGCAGAAAAGATTCAGATGCACATACAAAATAAACTGGGCAACACATCACACAGTGAAGAATGAATAACAGTTAAAATGCAGCAAAATTTGTCTGCACAACATGAGACTGAAACCAAAAGAAACACCTTGTAAAAGAGTGGAAGAAAAGTAGAAAAAAAAAAGAAAGTGGAGATAACACGCAGCACTGACAACCATGTTGGTATCACTATCTTCATTAGCCAAAAATAAAAGCCAAAATCAAACCTGCAAAGATGGATTTGATCTGAAGCACTAGGCACTCAAGAGAAGCCTGGACTTTCTCCAGCTCCATTCAACAGCTGAAGGTGTGAGGAAGATGAAAAGCAGAAACCAGTCAATGCTAAGGAGTGTCACAGATGCCAGCACGTGAAACAAGAAACATGAAGACAAAGAATTATAGAGGTAAGCCACACAAAGTCCACAGCCAGCTCAGGGAAAACACTCCCTAACCCAGGACACCACGTTATTTGCAAGAAATGCTAGGACAGTGGGGTTGACCAAATATTTCACAGCCAAGTTTTTCCAGCCTGTGGTATCACCTAAAAGTTGCTGAACCTAACTTGGCCTGATTTGCTGGCCAGAACTCTTCTCGAAGAGATGTGGCATTTTATTTGTGAGTCTGCAGGCCACATGCCCTCAGAGCTGACCAGAAGCTGAATGCCACAGATAAATTTCCCAGCTTTGCTAAAGACATTGTGTAAGAGGCTGCAGTGAAAATAGGAAAGGAGTAGAGATTTTCTTTCCAGCTGAGCTCCTGCCTCCTTCCTACATAAAATTATTCCTTCTCATACTTCTCTGTAGAAGATGTGACTTAAAAACCTTGTCTTTTCAGAGCTTACTAGAATAGGCTAACTGCATGGCAGCCAGTCATTATTTGCTGGGACTTCTGGAGAAAACATTTGTGCCCACAAGCACTAAGATAGTGCACATGAGATGTTGTGAGAGAGCTTGTCTACCCTTGCTGATCTTAGGCTCTTAGTCCACCATTGTTTGCTGGCATGTTCTGCAGGCTCATCACATGACCTGAACAGGCCATGTCAGCAATGACACATGATCTCTGAAGGTGAGATGTGCTGGTGATGTGAGAGACTAAAGACATCTGATGCACGTTGTGAGATTCCTGTCCATCCCAGTTCACAACTTCAGTGCAGGGTTATAATCTCAGAGAAGGACAGCTCCATGATTTTGAAACTTTGAAAGAGTTAAGAGCACCTCCAGGACCTAGAGCTGAACTATGTAATACAACACTGGCAGAGCCCACGATGAACACCTCCCCAGCTTAGAAGCAGGTTGCCGCTGATGGACGGAATCTTGCTGACCTAAATGGCCATGGCTTGGTGGCTAACCAGGCCAGTATTAGCTAGTCAGGTGTGGTAGAATATTATGTACACTTTCTAGAGATGTAAACATGAAAGCCTGATGTAAACTATGTAAACAGTAGCAAGTATGTTTTGATGTTGAGTAGGAACATCAGAGCAACTTTGTGAGTCCACATACAATGCGATGAGGGTGCTTCATGTTTGCTGCAAAGTAAGAACACTCACACGGGAGCCAAAATACAGTTGAGGTTCTGCCTTTTTCTATTTTAGCTTGCTTGCAGTAATATGAACATCTGCCTGCACTTTATGCCCTTGAATGTATAATTGGAAAAGGACACAAAATTTGCACTTTCATTTCTCACAAACATCATGGCACCCAGGGACCACGCTGGATGGGGCTTTGAGCAAACTGGACTATTGGCAGGGTATTTGGAACCAGATAATCTCTAAGATTCCTTCCAACCTAAGCCATTATCTGAGCCTAAGATTTTGTTCATGGATTTGCAGGAGGGTAGAGAGTACCTAAAGAGTCTGTAGTCCTCTTCTCCCTATCTGTTTTAACATGAACTTCAGGGCCATGTAATTCTGTAACTTTTTGTGCCTGAGCTTCTAGCTCCAATAGCAGTTACATTTTGCCACCTGCTTCTGTGTTTACCGGTTTGGACACGTTGGCCAAATGCCTTCTAGTAATACAAGAGAAATCATCTTTTCTGGTAGACGAGGAAGTAAGGGATGGAAACTTTGTACATTTTCAATTTCCAATATAACTTGACAATATGATTTTTTTGAAGACGAGGGTAAAACCAAAATTGCAGGAACACTCAGCAATGACTCTTTTCCATAAGTCTGAAGTAAAATTTTCACTGTGTAAAATCCTACTTCTATTGAGTGTCATTTACACATTAGTTATGCCAAATATATTTTTTACTAGATTTTCAGAGACAGTCGTGGGTTAATGTAGGCAGTTCTGTCTTGAAAACACTGCATAAACATGAATTAATTATTTCTGTCTAAAGAGTAGAAAAAAATATCAAGTGCAATTGTTAATTGAGAAATACAACCAAAGAAGGCTAGTGGTGATGTTCTAGCCAAGAATTTCAGAAAAAAAACCACAAAAAACATGCCTTTCTAACAGCCATCGGTGCAATATGGTAGCTCTCAATATTATTCACCTGTATCTTCAGACACGCTTCTAGAAATATAATAAAGAAATACTTCTAGTCACCAACCTTTCAATCACATACTTGCTATCAGCTTAGTTTTTACTTTAACCTTTTACTTTCAAAGTTAACACTTGTTCAGAAATAAGGTTTCATATATTCAAGATTCAAATAAATCATACTAACAAAATGAATTCTGCATTTTTGTTTTCCCACAGAAACATTTGCTTAGGACTTCTATGTCTGTCATAGATTTAAAATATTTCTTTTGATACAAAACATGCCTTATTTACAAAAGAATGGACAAGAGGTGAGTTGCTAATATACTTACTGAGCTACTACACCAAATGTCATGGAAATATTACTAAAATGCCCTATTTCATAATCAGATCGGCTTCAGAAGAAGCATTTAATACCCAAGACAAGTTAAGTGGTAGGTTTATGCAAAACTTGTCAAGAAAGATCTTCTTTTACATCAAGCTAAATTCAGAATCCTCTTCCCTCAGGAAATTGGGAAGTGCCATTATCTGTTTTCATTTTGTTTTATTATCCCAAAGAAACAGAACATTTCAACATTTCCTACATGAAATCAGCACTTAGTCATAACCAAGAATTAAACTGCAGCAACAGACAAGACATGAACTTCAAGCTGGTGCAGAAGAGAGCCACAAAGATGATCAGAGAACTGGCATACCTCCCACAAAGACAGGCTGTGAGAATTGGGGTTGTTCAGTCTGCAGCAGAGCAGGGTCTGGAGAGACTTTAGAGCAGCCCACCAGAACGTAAGAGGGCTTATAAAAAAAGAGGCAAGAGACTTTTTACCAGGGCCCATGACAGGGCAAGAAGCAATAATTTTAAACTGAAAGAAGGTAGAATCAGAATGGATATAAGGAAGCAATTTTTTACCAATGAGTGTTGTGAGACACTGGAAGAAGCTGCTCAGAGAATCTGTGGACGCCCCATCCCTGGAAATGTTCAAGGCCAGGCTGAATAGAGCTTTTAGCAACCTGGTCTACTATTAGATGTCCCTATCCACGCAGGAGGGTTGGAACCAGATGGATGATCTTTGAAGGTCCCAATACAAACCACTCTGTGATTCTCTGAATCTATTAGTAGATGTAAATTCTGCTACACTTTCATTTTATTGTTATACCAGTCAATTAGGTTATTTTTCTCACCAATGATTTCTCTCCCACACTCAAATCCAACTGTTTTAAGGGACTATTTCAAGGTATATTCTGGAGAAACACAAAAGACAAAATCCAAAGCTTAGGAAACATCATGTTAGAGAATCGTGTTGAAACAAAACTAAAAATCTTTGCTTACAGTAAATTAATTGTTAAACTTTCATTTCCCATAGTGGTGTAGCTCCATAACTTGAAAGAGCTTGTTTCAAGTAAAGATGTCCCATTCTCTTTAACACATATGGCTATGTGGCCAAACTACATCTTTCATACAATACCAGCCACAGCAGTCAGAGGGAAGCTGCAGAGAGAGCTGCAATTTCCCAGGATTATCAGCAAAGCCAAGACATTGTGAGAAAAAACTGCCTATAAAAATTCCAATTTTTTCCCCAGAAAGTAGACTTTCCAATATAAAACACAAGTTCCTAGCCAGCCCTATTAACTTTTAAATCTTGTAATTAGCAAAAAGCAGTGAATGAAGTATGTTCACCTCTTTCCATTCCTACATGCATCTGGAAGCTAGATCCTGGCTGAATGATTTGCTATAAATGAGGTGGGAGGGTGCAGCCTGTCATTTTTAGTACTTTCTCTTGTGCAAAGGATGCAGGGTCATGCAATTCATCCAATAACTATGAGACTTAGCCAGGCACCACAGATGAAATAAACCTTGCTGTTCAGGTAGAAGACTCCAGGAAGGTTGGGATTCAGTGTCCGTGTACTAATCTGTATTTCTGACTCAGAATACCTCTTTGAACCAATTTTGCAAGCAAGTAATTTAAAGGTTGATCTATATTTACAGTTGTGACAACAAAGCAATTCAGCTTTATTGAAATTACAACCCAAGAAAGCCTCTTGAAGTGTGCTCCATAAATTGGCTTATTTTACAGCAAGACACAGCTAGAGTCAATGATTTATAGTAATTCATTCACAGTTCCCCAGTCAGGATGAATACTGCAGAAGGGAGAAAATAGACAAAGAATCCCCAACAAGTAGTATCCAATTAAAAAAGGAATATGTAATGCTTGTTGAGCTGAAATGAACATTAAATTCGCATCAGTGTAGCTTTATAATCAACTAGAAACATTGACAATTTTCTGTCACACAGTAGCCCGTTTACGTTCTCACCCCATTGCAGCAATTCCCAGTTGCTTTCCAGTAGCGCATTAAGCAACATGTCCTTTGTTCTCCCTTCCTCTGCCCCAGGGGAGAGGTTTGTAGAATGATTTGCTTTGATAATTTCGGAGCTTTCCTTTAATGTAAATGTTGCAATGTGTTTATGTCATAAAGGCAGTTTAAAGAAATTTTGTTTACATTTGGATGATGATGTTTGTGATAGTCTTAGCTCCTAAGGGAATTCATTCCACCGTCTCAGACCTACTGCGCCAAGTATATTAAGGACAAAAAAGAAATGTTTTTTTCTTGATTTTTATCTGGGTTTTTAGCCTTGAGCTTTAACCCATCTTCTAGATCACCGAGTTTGAATGTGAGGTGTGTGTATCCAAGGGGGCTGCATGACAATCCACTAGGGTGTGGCAAAATACATTTTGTACAATTAACATATAAATAAATTTAAAAGGTGCTTAGATTACCCTTTTAAAAATTCTATTTTTGTGTATATTGTATAATGTACACAAAATATAAGGACAGTAATACATGTATATATATGAAAAATAAAAAAATTCAAATATACTGTTGGTGGGCGATCCAATTATTTTTAGTGATGGGGGACTCTGTGGAAGAAGTTTGAAGACTGCTGTCTGCTACAACACACCCTAACAACACAAACTGAGTTCCAATCAGTATCAATAAAGCAATATGAAAACCTAAAAATATCTGTTTGGCATATTTAAAAGAATGACTGCTGTTCTGGAGAGTTGCTACAACCTTCCCACACTGCATGGATTTCTCTAGTGCCAAGAATCTCCTGCAGAAATAGTGTGTAGCTAGTGTCTAACCAAGAGGTAGGAGGAACATGAGAGTAGGGCACAGCAAATTTGCCGACATAGGAGTCTCCTGGTCAAACAGAGATGATTAAACAGTGCCAGCTTCATTAGCTCCTGTTTGAGTATCATCAAGAATTTCTCCAAAATGATGGACTGAACCGACTGTGAGTTTGTGTATTTACACAAAGGAAACTACAGTGTATACATAAATGCTTCAAAAAAATTTGTGGGAGCACTTCTGTTTTGCTCAGATTTCTGATCCACGAGCCAATACCATTATGTTGTGCCCACAAAAACTCAATCAAAATACTAAAATGAGTGTGGTGATATAGTTGGATGACCAGCGCCAAGTGCTTCAGCATTAGCACTTGGTTTTGAAAATGTAGCCTCCCTAGATTATATCAAAACATTACAGAGGTGCCAATGGTAATTTTTTAAATTCAACTGCATAGAGGTGTCTGCAGAGCTTTTTTTGTTTACACTACTCGAACATAATTAATTATGATATATGCCTAATTTCAAGAACACTTGCAGAATACACAAACAGAAAGTCAAGGAGCCACTTTCATGTAACGTCACTGGTCCATTCACCCATTTTCTCACACACAAGAGCAATTAAGTATTTTCCAGTTTATTTACAACTTCCAGAAAAGCCCAAGTGATGGCACTGAGGTAAGCTCAATGTTTTTCTGACTAAACTTGGATTTTACTAAATATTAAAGTTCACATTTTAGCAGTACCATAACGACTGAGGTTTTTTCCTTTTCTGAAAACAGACATACCTTTGTAAAACATACATCTATCAACAACAAGTTTCCCACAGTCACATAATGCTATTAAGAGTCAATAGATTAGTAAAACAGTCTGTCCACAAAAAGGAGAAAAAGAAAGAATATTAAGCAAGAATGCTTCAGCAAGGCATCGGAGGTGTACTTGGGGGACACTCCAGGTTCACGACCCTTTCTCACAGCCTATACAGGCTATCCAAGATGACCATAGATATATTACTAGTATAATTACAATTTGGATAAGGGAAGGCAGTAGGCATTGATGCAGGATGTGGGAACTCATTCAGAAGTCTGTGTGGAGAGGAGCTTGTGAACATGGCAAAGGTCTTTGACAGTTTGGGGAGATGTACATTAGGGAGAGGGATGGCACTGGCACAAGGGCAGTGTAAAGGCGCTTTTCTTTCTGATGGGGATTCCTTCTGTTGCTTGCACTGGCCTGCATGAGAGAACAAAAAAAGAAAAGGGAGCATTAGGTCAAAGAATGACTGGTGAAGTGGCAGAGACTTTAATAAGGATGAAGCAGGGTGTCAGGGCCTTAAGTCCATTCCCTTCCTCCCAGGGGTTTGGCTGCCTGGGCTCAGGGCCAACTCAGAGATAGAGCAGCTGGTGACCTTGGGAAAGCTCTTCCTAAAACCAATGCAGGGAGGCTTTGACAGTCTTCAGCTGGGGCTGGCCCTCTTTCCCTTGGGACCTGCTTTGAAGTTGAGTCTCCTCCCCTTGGTCCCTGCCTGGGTTATGTTGCAACTGCACTGCAGCCATGCCTGTGCACTACCAGCCAAAGACACAAGAGTTGAATCACTGTGTTTCACACTGGCAATGGCAGAAACTGCCACATCCTATAATGAGGACATCACTAAAAATGCTGGAGAGCACTAACCCTGTTGCTTACTGATCTGGCATTAGCATCTCTGCTGACAGATTTTGGTCAATTTAAGGAATATTGGTTTAAATTTGATATTCTGAGTGATTAAAGATGCCTTGTAAAAATATTTTTAGGAATCACTTGAATTCCCTCTGGCAAATCCAGTTATGGCTGCTAGATTAGCAAAAAGTGTGCCACAACAAATCAATCTGTATTGTTTCCTTATCTCCTTCCCAAAAGAGGATTTCACATTGACCTACAAGTTAGACATTTTAATAGGCAAAATTTTCAAGTTTCAATCCTTTTCACCACTACATGGACTAACTCTACTCAGTGAAGATTCTGCAGCCCATGATATCTGTAATAACTGCTCATTAATTACTGTGAGGAAGACTTAATGGCAATAGATGCTTTATTTCTGATCGTTGTCAGACTTAGAAATAAGAAAAATGGCACTGAACAAAGTCACAGGGAAATTGCAGCTGTTTCAGTACCCACAAGTTTTATTCCCTTTTGGGATAAAGCATTATCTTTCCCAGCCTATTCACTCCCTGATAAAGCTCATCTGACTGAGATGCAGACTGAAAAATACAGAACTACTATGGAGAACCATCAAAGAAACAAAAGACATGAAACATCAAGAAAGTACTATTTTTTCAGTCAGATAAAGTTTGCAATCCCGCTGCTTTCAGAGCTGACCTTCATTCAGCGTAGACACCTTACCCAAAGGCAGATAAAAGGATCAGAAAGATGTGAATAAGAAAGACTTAACAGATCTTAGGTAGGAACAGGCTACTTGACTTTCAAAGAGGGTTGGAACTAAGAGGAATCGTCATACATTTGCTAAGGCTAAACTGGCCATAGTTATAGCCATAGGAATACAGAAAAAAAACCCCTCCATTGCCTGAACACTTGACCCCACAAAATGAGCATATTTCCAGCTCCTGCAGCATGTTTCAGATCAGCTCTTCCAGTGCTATTTCAGAAAAAAAAATAGCTCCAGCAAAACGCTATGTCTCTTCTTCATGAAAGCACATGAAAACACACTAGAAGCAAAACATGCTCAAGTGCTTTACTGAGATAAAAGAAGTATATTATTTTAGGCGGCAGGTGACTGACTAAATCAAAGAGAAGTGCTGTTTGTATGGAAAGTAAAAAAAGGGGAAAAAAGTAACAACAAACAACAACTGTGAGAAGCTACATTAAGAAGATCAAGCTGAGCAGAATGTTCCAAAAGAACAATAAAGCAACAGAATTACAGACACATAGAAGAGACCTTCAAAGGCCATCTAGTCCAACCTCTCTGAAGAGAGCAGGGGCATTCTGCACTAGATCAGGTTGGTCAGAGCTTCATCAAGCCTTTAATGTCTCCAGGGATGGGGAAGCCATAATAGCAACAACAGCAGTAGGTGAAGCACAGTCTTTTGGTAGGGATGTCTGTTGTGGTTTAACCTCAGACCAGCAAGGAGGACCACACAGCCTACTCTCACTGTCTCTATGCCACTGAGAATGGCAGGGAGAAGAGGGAGAAAATAACAGGAAAGAGAAAAACTTGTGCATTGAGATAAAAGACAATCTAATAGAACAAGAATGCAAAAGGAAATAATACAATAATAATAAAAGAATATGTAAGGTAAGTCATTCTCACCACTCAGTGAATTGGTTGCCCAGCCAGATCTGAAAAGAGACGGTATGGAATATTCCATTGGCTATTCCATTGTTCTGTCTATGCTCCTTCTCAGCTTCTGTTGGAAGCTGCAGAAAGCCCTTAACTAGTATAAACATTACTTAGCATCAGTTAAAACAACCCATCGTTCACATTCATTCATATCAAACTCAAAACACAGCAACTCCTAGAAAGAAAATTTAATCTATCTCAGCTCAAATAAGGACCAAGACCCAAACTGAAAACACAAGAAAATACAAGCTAAAGATACCAGGGAAATACTGAAAAGCAGAACAGTAAGCAGAAGACAGATTAATCAATGAATCTGCCACACAGCAACAGCTTGCTAAAGACAGCAGGGAGGTCTGTGAAAAGGAGAAAAGCCACTATAAATCCATGGATGTCTTTAAGATGGTACAGCCAGAGGAAAATGCTCTACAACAGGAAGGACACATCTTGAAAGAGGGCAGGCAACAAAAATCCTCTCAGAGGCCAGTGTGCAACTGGATCCCCCCAAGTTTAAGAATAACAGGTGTCATGCACATGGCAACTACGAGAAAGTGTGCAAACTGGGAATGAAGGCTGAAAGCTGTTATGAGTAGTCCCACAAGCAGTGAGAATCCCATGCAGCAAAACAGATTCAGTCCCCTGGCTGAGGTCCGGCAGTGCCACCCCACATCTAGGACTCCCCATGCATCTGGCACCCTTTAAAGGAATAACTCAGGTTCTGAATAAGAAAATTATGTATTTAATTCTGCAAGACCAGTAATTGGTATTCACCTGTTAGACCTTTTCATGTTGTTTTGCTGAGTAAGAAGGCTTTAATACCTCTGGATGCTTTCAAATTGTTTTGTCTTGCCAGAATACTGTAAAAGTACTTAGAATAAAAGAGAATTAAGCCAGGAACATGTAACAGAAAAAGATCAGACAAGTCTGGAAAAGCTACAATACTACAGCATGTGCAGGACAAAGTCAGGCACTGGCATTCAGCCCACAGACAGGTGTGCTCTCGGTGACACTATCATTATTCCAGTTGTTTCTTACCATTCTTCTACTGAGAGCTTCCACCCCCGCAGCCCTGTTGGCAGAAGGAATTAAGTGAGCACTCCCTCGTGTGCTTCCAGCAAGTCAGATGGATTAGTCAACAAAGAGGGTTTAAACCAACCTGCTCACTTTGCCTGAAGCCAACGAAAGAGCTCTTAAACAAATGCTTTTACTCACAGAGCTACAGCAGTGACTGCAGCATCCAAGGAATAGGTAAAAACTGGTAGAATTTTCAAATGGCACCAATACATGGGGAACACACAGCCTATCCACAGCTGTACAAGTACACACAAGCTACAGCATCTCACATGCACAACATCTGTCGACAAAGTTAATACAAAGTTAATGCAATTATGCTGAAAACTCCTCCTCTGTAGGCTAGGTTAAGGCATGTTACGGTCACTGCATGCTAAGTGTGTGCAAGGGAATAGTTATCTGACAGGTGGTTAAGTTTTGATTCACAATACTTTCCTAATCTGTCAAAGGTTCCCAGGTGTGATTGTGCAAAATTAAATAATTTACCTGAAAAAAAGGTTGTGATTTATCTTTCCAAATATCACTTACAAGGTATTCCAAGAGGACAACTCAATCAGAATTTAGTTTACTAGAGAAACAGCTTCTGACTGCAGTCCAAACATTCTGCTGTCACACGAAAAAATGCATGTGTTTCTATTATTGGGAATTACACTTTCAGAAGCCTAACTGTAATCTTGAAGCAAAGATTATGATGTGAATAGATGTGCCCGCACCAGGTTGTACAGCAATGAAATCACAGAGCATAAGCCTTCCCAAGGCACCCAGTGATCCTTAGGCAGCTGAACCTGTGCTACCAAAATCTACTTCAGTATGTCACTGAAGTGGCACCTGAGCATGCAGCCTAACAGTAATGTCAGAATATAGATGGCATCTTCTGATATGAGCTATATTTTCTGTTTTGGCGTATCAGGACAAATGTACACTTATTCTGTCACAGTAATAAGGCTCCAATTCTGCTACACTTTGCTGTGTCATCCCCACAGCAGAACAACACATTCTAAAGAATAATTCTTCTGCTTGAGAGGCAGAGGAGCCACCTCTCAGTGAACTTCTAGCTTCCAAAATACTTCACTATGCAAGTGTATTTGAAATGAAGCTTTTATATGCCCAGGAACATAGATTTCCAATAACATAAAAACTGCATTAGTAAAACCTGAATTCTTAAAAAAATCTTGAATCTTCCTTATTGCACAAACATGCATTACAGAGATGTGCTCTAGGGATTGGACAACAATCTGTTAGTTTCAGAAGCTATCCTCGAAGAGTCAGCTCATCATGAAATTGTTTCTAAGATGCCAGCAATTTTGGGAGTAGTATTTTTCCGAAAATTATGTGATTAGCACACACTGGAATTGCACAGCAATAGCTCACATTGGTATTTCTCACTCAAGTCTGTAACAGATCACACTTCAGTCTCCCCAGTTGCAACAAAAGGAGACATTGGAGGTCTGTAACAAGCTCATGTCCCCAATGGATCTAATCAACAGGACACTCTATAACAGGTATCATACAATTAGGAGAGTCTTGCACAAGGGCTTCACCATCTTAAAGGAAAATATCCTGTTCCTTGTGTAGGAGCTTGCAATTTGTTCATTGAAACCCTAATTAGGCAGATCGAGCTATTGGAGTGGGTCCAGAGGAGGGCCATGAAGATGATCAAAAGGNTACCAGTACCTAAGGGGGTCCTACAGAAAGGCAGGGGAAAGACTTTTTAATATGATATCAGATGGGAGGACCAGAAGCAATGGATGTAAATTGGAAGGGGGTAAATTCAGACTCAACATAAGAAAGAAATTCTTTACAGTGAGGGTGGTGAAACACTGGAACAGGTTGCCCAGAGAGGTTGTGGATGCCCCCTCTCTGGAGGTGTTCAAGACCAGGCTGGACATGGCACTGGGCAGCCTGATCTAGTGGGAGGTGTCCCTGTCTTTGGCAGGGGGGTTGGAACTTGATGGTCTTTAAGGTCCCTTCCAACCCAAACTATTCTATGATTCTATGAAGGGGCTTTAAGCAATACTAAATAGGAAATTGATTAGCGGTGATTTTTACCCACAAAGGAGTTTTAAAAACCATTCTCTCCAGATATATAAACAGTTGGAGTGATTAACATTTTTTTGCTACAGCATCTCAGGATCACGATTATAATATAAAACCTCATTTACAACAAAGCAGACTGAAAGCAATAATTTCTGCAATAAAGTGGCTTGAAACTTCCATGAATGACTCAGGGACAAAAGTGTTCTGCAAAAGTTAATATTACCTGAGGAGACCTGTGTCCACATAGACACTCGGTAAAACGAAATTGTCAAATGAGAGTAGTGTAACCTCAATTCTGCCGTGACAGAGCTGCTACAGATCCTCTAAATCAGCTGCAATGATTCTGTTAACTTCCCCTTGCAGACTCTACTGCACAGCGGTGGAATCCTTTGCAACAGTCTGGCAGAGCAAAAGCACAATGAGACGATTTGGGAGGAGCAACAGCCAAAGGTCTTCTCAGCAAACAGGGAGAGGCTGAGATGCTGCCCCTGAGCAACGCACTGTAACTGATATTGGCTTGCCTTTGAACTCTGGATATTTCCTCCAATCTAAATTATTTTATGATTCTCTATCAAATCATTGGCACTCTAGATTAGCTGCTGCCATCATCTGATACTTCTTTGTGCTGCGGAATAGGAAAACAGTAGCTCATTACTTTACTGTCCCTCCTATATACTTTATCCCAGTTCATTCCTGGATGTCAACTGGGTCAGTGATGAACATAGTAGGTGTGGGTTACATTCCCTGATATCACAAGTACTCCACTCTGTGAATGTGAATCCCAGACAGGATTCTTTAGGTAAACTTTCTGCATACACTCGTGGAAATCTGCATTACTTTAAATTTTTATTAAGAAATAGCCTATGCAATCAAACATTAACAATAGACCAACTTTCAAATAGGTAAGAAATTAGAATGTAGGTAATTGCAGAGATGTCAGCTGATGAATGCTGACAGGCAGGGATCAAGTGCTGTGGGAATCCAAATGCACTGACACAGCTCAAAGCCTAAAACTTCATGAAATACAGATTGGGTTTTTTTGTATTTTAGGGAAGCTGTATCATGGGGACCCTTCACTTCAACGGACCCAGATCTGAATCGCTATCTCCACCCTGCGCCCCCATGAGGCACAGCATTTCAGAATTCTTTATCTCCCATCAATCCTCTAACCCCTTGCCTAAATTTAGACCATCTTTGGTCCCCTCCTGGAAATCTGATACTGCCCATTACAGTTTCTTGGCTTCTCCAAACCCAGTTTTCATCTCCTCCCCCAGAATTTTTGAAAGATTTTCTTAATCTTTCCAGAAGAATAAGTCTGGGGTTTTTTTTGCCAAAGGTCTCATTTTCCGAAGTAACTCTTTGGAAAGCATTCTTGTTTATAGCAAGAATTACTGACAGCAATATAGCATCCTTGCAAATTCTTCTCTGAAGTTTAAATCAAACACAACTCTCCCAGACCCCTTCAACTTTCCAGGCCAAGTCACAGAGAAGTATCTTTTTTAAATTACGGAATACACTACAAGACATCTACACCACAGTGCCTCTTCATGTGGAAGACTCCACAACCCTCCCTCTTCAAAAACTTCTGTTATCTGCTGCACGGCATCTGGCTGGGATGGAACTAATTTTCTTCTTAGCGGTGCAAATGGGGCTGGGGTTGATTTGTGATTGCTGAAGGGTGTTTGCACAGCACCGAGGCCTCTTTGTTTCTCACTGAGCCTCCCCCAAGAGACTAGAATGGGGGTGCCAACAAGGGTAGAGGATGGCACAACCAGGCAGATGACTTGAACCAACGGAGAAGATATTCACAACACCACAGAAAGCTTTGGGTTGGAAACCACTCTAAAGATCATTTAGTTTCAACTCCCTGCCACAGGCAAAGCCCGATGCAGCCTTGTCTGGGATGCTTCAAAGGATGGAACATCCCCTTTTTTGGACAACTTATTCCATATCTCACCACCCTCAAAGTGAAACGTTTCTTCCTGACATCTTATCTTTCTCCCAGTGTGAAACCCTTACCCCTCATCCTGTCACTACGCACTTGTGACAAGCCCCTTTCCAGTTTTCTTGTTGGCCTCTGGAGGTGGGAATAAGTCAACCATCGTTTTTTTCCCCTCAGGAACTGTCTAGGAATTACGCCACCCGTGGGAGGCAGAGATGCCCGAGCATTACATGTTCTTTTCATCCATTACCTCACAATTTTTCACTTACTTCAATCACTGATACACGAAGTTTCCTTGCTTTTTCCCCTCTTCTGCTCTCCAGTGCCACGGGAGGAAGGGAAACAAGTTCCCGTGTGCCGATGTGGCGGAAGAAGGGATTGGAGAGGAGACCGTTATCTATCACTCAACGGTTCCCTCAAGCCTCGAGCCCCGCGGAGGGATCCGTCCTACGCCCTACGCCCCACACCCCGCCTTCGGCACGTGCGGCGCCGCGCAAGCGCCGCGCAGGCCACGCGACTTAACGGTACCGGCGCGCCCGCGCCCCTCACGGGCCGGCTCAGCCGCGTTGCTCGCCACGCTCGCCCCTTAGGACCCGCGAGCCCCTCCCCTCGCTTGCCTGGGGGGGAGAGGGAATAGGCGGCGGGGGCGGTGGGAG
>VZTY01003280.1:306733-409032 GCA_013400935.1 Turnix velox
CGCGGCCGAGGCCTGGGAGCGGCAGGACCCCGAGGCGCTGAACGGGCGCGGGGAGGACGAGGAAGTGGAGCTGGAGGGGCTAGATGCCGAGGAGCTGGAAGCCGCCTCCGAGGAGAAGGAGCTGCTGTTGCCGCAGGACGCCGTCTCGCCTCCCGCCGCTGGTCCCATGTTCGCCGAGAGGAATCGCCGGACACTGGCCTTTCGGGGCGGTGGGGGGCTCCTGGCCGCCCCCTCTGCCGCCAACAATGGCTGCGAGGCCTCGGCCTGGCCGCGGAAGCACTTCAATGGGCGGGGGGCAGACGAGGAGATGGAGCTGGAGGGCGCGGAGGGCTTGGAGACGGAGGGCCTGCTGGAGGGCAAAGAGCTGGTCCAGGACGGAGGTTCCCTGAGTGACAGCAGCGACGATGAAGAGGACGGCGAAGGAGGCAGCCTGGGCGACGGCAGTGGCGCCGAGGGCGGCAGCTGCAGCAGCAGCAGGCGGTCGGGGGGCGACGGAGGGGACGAGGCGGAGGGCAGCAGCGTGGGCGCGGGGGAGGGGGGAAGCATCAAGCATTTCCCGCTGGCCCGGCCCAAATCGCTGCTGCAGAAGCTGCACATCTCCTTCCAGGGCTCCTGGCTCAAGGAGTTCCCATGGCTCTATTACTGCCAGGAGACCGGCCTCATGTCCTGCGCCTGGTGCACCGCAGCCGCGGCTGCCGCTGCTCCCCCCGAGCTCATCATGGCCGGCGGGGCCCTGCCCGGGGGGCACGACGAGCTCTGCAAGGGCACCCGCAACTACAAGCGGGCTCTGCTGCTGCGGCACCATCTCTCTGCCGAGCATCGCCTCAACGAGCCTGTCAGCGCTGAACAGGTAAGAGCGGGCGACCGGGACGGGTTGGTGGGGAGTTGGGGGATGTGGGATGGCAGTGGGGGAGATGGGCCTCCCCTTTCGCGTGGGTGGTGTATCCACGTGTGTGAACTTCTTTAAATGGCTTCCCGTGTGTGTGGTCGCACGGCGGGATTGGGCACACGCAGTGCTGCTCTGTTAACCGCCTGCGAAGGAAAAGGCTCCGCTCTCCCGTTTGGGGTGACGCTGCCGCCGGGTCCGGGCTACCACCAGCCGTTGCTGTCCCGAGTCGCCGTTACACGCTCGGAGATGGCGAGTGCCGTTTTCGTGTGTTCATCTGGCGGAGATAAGCCGGCAATGCGGGCAAGTTGCGTACGGAGCCCAGTGTTACAGCCGTGATTTAAAAGGCCTCCTTACAACTTCCTCCTGCGGTCCCGGGGAGGGGAGGGCAGTGTCCGGCCGGTGGCGGCGTGTGTGAAACTGTCGCCTGCCAGCGGGAAATTAACAATTGCTCTCCTTAACGGTGTGCCCCCCACGTCTTCACCCGACTCTGTGATCCAAACCTTGTCGCCTAAATCTCCCAGTTGCGTTACTTTAGATTGGGTCGCGGAACGAGAGATCGGCAATTGCTTGGTGTGCGCCGGAGATAAACATGCGGTTTCCTCAAAGCCACGTTAACGTGCCAGCCCTCCTCTGCTTTAGAGCGGCTGAAACTTCGCTTTCCCAGTTGAACTTAAAGTCATTTTATTTCTTGGCTGCACTTACGAATAAGGCAGGACTATAGAGCATGTCGGATCATTGAATCCCCTTGGTTAGAAGGGACCTTTGGGACCATTGATGAAAAGCTCCAAAAGGGTACTTACTGAATCAACAGCCTTCTCTTCTGCAGCCTTTCCTCCTAAGGATGAGAGAATTAACTTCGATCGCTGAGCTGTTGTGAAACTTGCCAGTGGGCACAAGCCTGCCTGCTTCAGGTTAGGTCTTCAGTTTAGGATAAATGCATGCTGTTCGGCAGAATTAATCCCCGGGCGTTCCGATTTTTCTTTAAATATTTAGAGATCAGTTTTAATTGCACACCCACCACCACCTTTGTATAAATGTCTAGATTGTCGTACTCAGTTGTTAAATTGAGCTCATTGCTTGAGTGCTTTATGGAGCTCAGGGTACCTCTAACAAGAGCAGCTTTTCTAGTGTTTGAGCAGGACATCAGGGTAACAGATAAAATGTTTGGTAAATGCTGCTTTTCTCAGAGCTAGCTGGGAAAAGTACACAAATTTTAAGTGAAACTAAATGAAAATTTTAAGTGAAAACCTTAATAGTGCATGAATACCGGATATCAAAAACGTTATTTTTGGGTCTACAAGTACAACATTCACCTTCGAGGTAATGCCTTTTTCAGTAATTGTATTTTTATGGCAACTGTTATTGGAGAGATATCATGGCAGTAGGTCATCTTACAATTTTCCTCAAATCTGGTGTTTTGCTAGTTGCCAGTATTACAGCCAAACTTCCTTTGGATAACTTGTTTCTACTTTTGAAGCTTTCATTCTTAATTTATTGTGTGTTTATACCTTCGAAAATATGCCATTTAATCTTGTGGTATGCTTTTTTTACTATCTTGTTGACTAGTTTTTAATACTTTTGAGTTGTCAAAGATTACCCTGTTAGGGTATGTCCTGTCATTGTGTAGCTTCCTGTGTAACTAGATGTTGCAAATTTATGCAAAGCTTGGAAGTTTCTTAGTCCCATTAAACTGTGCATAAACAAGACATATTCCAAGCAGCCTTTTCTTATTAAATTTACCAGGTTTTTTCTTCTAATCTTCCTATCCACAGTCTGCCATGAAACTATTAATTACTGAGAAGGGGGAGGGAGGGGACAGAATATTGCCTGCTGTGTCATGGAAGCCTGAAAGTATTTATTTTGTAAGTATTTCATTGTCATGAGAATCTCTACATGAGTCTCTGCTTTTATACCCCTGACAATTTAAGAAAAAATATTTGTCATAACTGTAATAATAAAGGAAACAGCAGGATAGATGAGAAGTCAGTTGTTCTTTTGTACTTTGTTATAAGATTTGGACAAAGTAAGCTTCTTTGAGGTAGCTGTACAGTGATTGGAATTTTTAAGTGGAAAACAGTGCTGGATGTGTCCCTGTGTGATTACGTTTCAGTTAAAACTCGCATGGGAAGGAGTTGTAGTTTTTCAACAGTCAGTGTGGTTTTCTTTCTGGTGCACTTTCAGGTTACACTTGCTTTATCGCAAGTCTGATTAAGAATCTGTTTTCTTTCCTCTTTTATGTTTAATTTCCGTATCTTTTCACACTTTTAATAGCACTTGAATTTCTCTTGATATGTATGTTTAAATTAATACCGAAACAATAGCCCCATTTTTCCCTTAATGCCCGCGATACCAGATACTTGGAACAAAAGCAGGTAATTTGTACCCTGACCATATTTCCAACATACATAATGAGGCAGCAAAGCCATTTAGATTTAATGAAACTTGGAAGAGATCTTTCACCCTTTGTCTTAGAGACAACATGCATGTATACTTGACTTGACAAGCTTCAACCGCAGGGCATGTTTAACAGCTGCTAATAAACATATGGCACCGTGCCACCCCTCAAGTGCAAGAAGGAAACTGTAGGTGTTAAGACAGTAAAGCAGCGGAGATTTCTATAGGTCTGTTGGTTACTATACTTGTGAAAAAATACGTGATGATTTCAGTTTATTTTTGGGATACACTTAATTTGCAATACCAGTACGCAACACGAGTGGTTGCAGCTGCTGTAATTCAAGGGTATTGAGCTGTTGATGCCTTTTTGTGAGACAAAAATCTTATTCCTTTTTTTTCATTCTCCTTTTCTAGTTTTTGAAATAATGTCTTCACACTAAAGCTTAGGGAAAAATGTAATCATTTTAAAACTGCTTTATTTTTTAAATTAACGATTGTGTTACAAAAATACTAAAAAATAGACACTTCCTGAGAAATCACTGCAAAATATTTTGATTCTGTGATGAATTCAGTTCCATTAGATGCAGGCTGCTGTGAGTTCCTCCCTTCAAAGCAGCTTCTTGAAACTTTTTCTCTATGGATGTGATTTGAAGCCGAGTTTTGGCAATACAGCCAGAAGAGATTTCTCCAGTCTAACAGGCCCATTGGTTTAAAGCAGAAGCTCTCCAAAAGGAGTAAGGCCTTTGATGTGTTATTTTTTCCATATGAACTGTAATTGTTTGCTTTATGTAAGCAGTGTTGAATAGATGTCATGCTTCAGATGTGAGAATTACATTATAGTGTTCAAAGCTGACTTCTTGAATTACCCTTACTTAGCAGAACAGAAAATTGAGGAAGAAGTCAAACCTTCAGAATAAGGACTATGATTCAATGTATTTTTCAGTAGTGTTTTTATCAGACCTTGGGCTACTTGACTGGATGTTAGGCACTTAGTGAAACAGCTTTAGATTGATGAGTTTTCAGTGAGTGATGCTACAGCATATTGAACAAGGGGGAATCATGTGTGCAGCTATAGCTGCATGTGTTTACAAAGTTCCTGATAATTCCCTTACATTATAGGATCCACTTTCCAGAATTAGAATTAGTTTGAGAGGCATCAGACACAGCTGTAGAGAAAGGTGTGATAGTGGGGCAAGCACTACAGAAATAAGTACTTTTCATGTAAATATAGCTGAGGTGTGATCTATAGTTAGATTGGTTGGTTTCTTTTTTTCCTTCTTCCTACACCACCACTCAGTTCTTTTTCCCAGGAGACAGAGTATGCTGATGGCACAGGTGGTGAAATAAAAGCAAGTTTCTAGTAGTAGGTTTTGATCATCTGTTTCTGCTCCCATTTTAGGGGAAGTTTAATTTGAATTATGCATCTAGGTAGTAATTTATCTCTGTGTTTGTGTTAAGTTCTAACTAATTGAAACTGAGCACAACATTAGCTTCTTTGACTGGTCTGTGTTAGACTGCATCTTAATCACACCTGCTGAAGACTATAGGTTCCACAAATAAAACTGGAATACAGAGGGGAAATGTTTTTAACTCTCCAAGGGGTATTAAATTTTCCTCGCTTTTCTTGTATTTAGTGTGAGTTCTATTGTTGCACTTGTTGTATATAGGCTTAGTAACTGTTCAGGTGTTGGTGCTTTTATGAAGTTTGGCAATAGGCTAGCTGCTTCCAATATTACAGTTAATACCAAAAATTTTGATGCATCTGTTTCTGTAAACCCATAACACTGATTTCTTTCCTTCAACATACCCTTCTATAGCTTGGACAGTAGTTGCATCTTCTCATAATGAAGGCTTATGTTAATGTAGCACGTTTGTGATTGATCTGCAGCTCCTTTTTACCATGCTGGCTTGTAATTTTCTTAGGAAAACAAAAAGACACGAACATTGTAAATAACTTTCCTTTTTTTTTTAATCAGAATAATTGGATACATAAAATGCACCTTATCTTCTTTCTTTTATCAGGTATTTGTAAAAAGATAACTGCTGGAGATTTTTAAAATTATGTTTATCATGTTCTTAGGTAATGAAATTGTCAACTAACTATCATAGCATCTGCCTAACATTTACTGTGTAAGATGCGAGTCACTGATGATTGAGCTTGGCTAGAGTGACAACACTTAACAGAACAATACTTTGTTTTGGTCTGATCTACAGTCAGTGTAATTAGTGTCTTGAAACTACACAGGGCGCCACTGGTGAAGTGACAGGAAGCTAGTCCACATCTGAAATCTGCTGAGAACTTCAAGAATGATTGACTAAGATGCCTCACATTTTGGACATATATGTTCTGTTTCAGAGATCTGATCTGAGAGGGTGCTCGGGTATGTCAAGAGAGTATGCAGAAAAAATTAAGCCAGAGTTGAACAAAAATCTGTTGCTTGTTTTCACATGAAAGATGAATTGCTTTGTTTTCTACCTCTTTTTGCTGGAGTGTTTCTGAGAAGAGCAGAGATTTAGAAGCAACTTGATTCCACCAGCAAACTGAAATTTCTCTTCAGGAGGTGCTGAAACGGTGCAGTTTCTACTTTGGTTATGCTGAACGTTATCTGCCTCATACAGATGCAATTACCATTTTAGAGGTTGTAGCTACAGCCTTAGTTGTCATCCCAGTGATCCACACTGGGATTATAACTTGAGATGAGTACTAATTACTGCACTAATTCCCATGTAGTAGAAAGTAACACGGTCCCAAATCATGGGTAGTGCTTTTCTGCAACATAGATTTTAACCCCAAAATTGATTATGGGGAAAATGACAGCATTAACATTACTTTGAGGCCGATTTTTAACTTGTAATGTTGAGGTGTCCAAACTTTAATAAGCTTTTACATCTTAGTCCCCAAATCTATTACCTATTTTAGAAAATAATGATGCAATTTGCAAGATCTGATTCTTCCTCCTAAACTGTATTGGAGACAGCCGTTTTTGAACTGTCTGTAGTTGCAAGGAAAGAGCAGAGATCCTGTGTGAAATAAACTCATTGTCACTGCTCTTGCTGGCAGCACGTGTTAGTCAATTTAAGTATGGTCTCACATATGCCAGTCTGTAGTGTTTCCTGTTTTCTCCTAGCTACTGCTTTGGAGCAACTCTGAATCAGCACTAAAACATCAGCTAAATGTTCTAAAATCCAGTTCAGATCCTTTGTGACTTACCAGCCTCTTACTGTCTGTCTTAATCTTTAATAACAACTTCTTGGAAACTATTTCTTGGTATTGGATTGTTCAGTGGTATTTTTAACAAAATTTTAAAGCCACACTTGAGATCATGTCTTGCAAAGGTTGTAGAGAGACAAGTAGGTACATATTCTCTGTGTAATAAATAAGTACCAGTTAAAAGTGGTTAGTGGAAAGTTTCAGCGAAGCTTGATTCAAGAAAGTTGTAATTAAAGCATGTAAAATGGAAGCTTAAGTTTTGTTTGGTCGCCTGCAATATGCCACCCATTTGTCATGTAATACCAATTATTTAAGCCTGAAGCTGCAACCATTAGAAAATCAAGAATAAATATCTGATTTGTCAAACAGTGTAAGAAATGTATCCATTATTATAACTACTTCAGTAGTATGTTTTCTTTAAAATATACGAGACAGATTGAGAGGTGCAGACTTTATGTATGTTCACCTCTCAGTATGTGAAGGCATTAACTCAGTAATAAGGGTTCTATTTGTTAAAGTGGAGATTTCTAGGGAAGAGTGTGGAGTGGGGTATGTGAGAACCATCTAGTTAAATCTTTGGAAAGATAGACTGCTTAGTCTTTAATGTATGTGGGCTAAGAAAAATAAGTACTTCATGCTCAACTAAATCTTTCCTTACTTTTGGCCAGAATTTCACTTCTTTTGCCCTCAAGGCAATTCTGCTAGTTCTGGTTTTGTTTAAGATTTGGGAGCAGAATGTGCAGAAAGGGACTGTGACTCACAGTTTTCATAAATATTTTTTTAAAACTATATATTCCTGCCTGTCTTCATAACCAAGAACATAGATTAAAAAATGTGAATAGCATTAGCTTCTTAAGTTTGTTTTCCTATACTCATTACAGTGTTTCAAAACTAAGGATAGCGTTCATTAAGAGTTAATAATGTTTGTGGTTTTTTTTTAATTGCAGGAGTCAGAGTTACCATCAGACCTGAATAATGAAGGATACTGTGATTTTAACAGCCGGCCAAATGAGAATTCTTACTGCTACCAGCTCCTGCAAGAGCTCAACGAGCAGAGGAAGAAAGGCATTCTTTGTGATGTTAATATTGTGGTGAGCGGGAGGGTCTTCAGAGCTCACAAGAACATCCTGGTTGCAGGCAGCCGCTTCTTTAAGACTCTGTATTGCTTTACGAACAAAGAAAGCCGTAACCAAACCACTGTTACCTATTTAGACGTTGTTGCTGTTCAAGGTTTTTCTGTCATCTTGGACTTCTTATATTCTGGTAACCTTGTACTTACGAGCCAAAATGCCATTGAAGTGATGTCGGTGGCCAGCTACCTTCAGATGACGGAGGTTGTCCAGTCCTGCCGCAACTTCATTAAAGATGCCTTAAACATAAGTATAAAATCAGAAGCTCCAGAGACGGTTGTCGTGGATTACAACAGAAGATCTGTTAGTAGGGATGGTTTGTCTCCAAGGGATCAGAAAGTTGCCAGCTTCTGGGCAACACGAAACCTTACCAACTTAGCAAGTAGCATCAAAACTGAGAACGATGGTTACTCTATTGATGAGGGCCAAATGGAAAGTTACCAAATGAATGACTGCGGTTGGGTCCAGGACAGCTCACCTGAAATGGCTGAAAATGAATCTCAAGGTGAGGGAAAAGTTTTTGTATGGAATGACATAGGTGGACAGGGACAATCGGTTCAAGAACCTGGAAAAGCAAGAAGGAAAAACCAAACTGCAAAGAGATTTATTTATAATATACCACCCAATACTGAAGAGAATTCAGAAGATTGCTCAGTGTTGCAACCATCAGTCCCGTATCCAGAAGAAGACTTGTCTTTTATTAAAGAAGAAGCAGGTAAATGTTATTTAATGTCAATCATAATTTGTAAATTGAATTGTTTATATGACGATGTAAATTCTGTACAGGTATGATGGATAGGATTTTCTAGTAAAGTCAGCACAGTAGTCAGGTTATTAAATTGATAATCAGTGCAGCTTATCTTTGGCTAGAGAAAAGAATGGCAGGGCTGTGCCATGTAGTATGCAACATACTATTTGCATTTAACACAATTTGGTAGAAACTAAAATTCTTTTCACATTTAGTCTGTAGGCACTGTATTAGGCACAATATCAAGGGCTGATAACTGATGGCTAATGATGCAAAGAAAGGGCACCAGCAAAAGATTTTTCTGGTAATCTTCTTCATCTGAGTGTCACTCAGAAGCAGAAGTCTGCTCTCTACTGATTGTAGGGATGTCTTGGAAGCTACAGAATGGAGTGATCTTGGCTGGTATGATAGGAACTCTTAAACCAATTTTGTGAAACGTTAATACCATTGTGGCACTAAGTAGAGAGAATATTTTTTTTGCCGAGCTGTTCTTTAAACAAATACTCAGGGTGACTGAATTTGTAGGATTTTTTTCTTAAGGATCTCTGGTTAATGTAAATAATAGAATAAAATTAAGTATCTGTTTGCTAAACAAATACAATCACAGAAAGAGTTACAAGCATACTGGTCACAGTGTAATTGGGATTTAGGGCAATGTAGTCAAGTTTAGGGATTTCTATTTCTAAGTTATTGTCGCTATACTGTATGAGAAAGTTCTGCCATTTGCTTTTATCACTTCTAGCTGTATTGTCAATTTTAAAAGCTTATCTCAATCTAGAAGCCAAATTATGTTTCAAAATATATTTGAAACATAGTAGAAACAAAGTTCTATGGATGTGTCTGTTTCTAAAGCATTTTAAAATGTATGCTCCCTTCAGACATCAGGGAACCCCAGGGCTATCCTCTGCTTCCTGGGTTCCAGGGGTAGAATTAAGAGTGAAATAAATAATAGTAATTTAAAAGAAAATAAATCAGTACAGACTTGTTTGAAAACAAGACTGAAAGGAATCCTTTCCTCAGTGGCAGGGGCTGGCTAAAATGCCACCCAGGGGCTCTGAAATGCCACCACCTGCTGTGTTGTGGATGCTGGTCTGCATGGCTGGCAACCATGGAGATGTACCGACATCACAGGTGAAGAGCTGTCTGGCAAAGAGCATGTGGTGACTGTACTCAGCTGAACCCTGCCAGTGTGTGTACCTGAGCACCACATTTGTGACAGTATTGGGAGCTGCAGGGTGGAGATACAGATGTGTACATCTAGCCTGTGAGCAGGGACAGGCAGTGTGGGATGCATCCAGATAGTACATGTTCTGGTAGGACAGGAGCAGCTCTGGAGGAGCCAGCTACATTGAGGAACCAGTGTTCCTTCTGTCAGTGCTTCGGGGGGGTTTGCTTATTTCTAGTCTTCAGCTCTGAACTCAAAGGTGGGCTGGTCTGCTTCAGCTTTGCAGTTCAGTTTGTGAGCGTGTGCTTCTTGCAAAGTGAGTTTGCTGGTCTTCTCTCACCGTCTAAGCTTTCCTAGGCTGCACAGAGTTTGTTCAGGCTGAAATTAAAATAGAACCTGTGTTTTAGAAATGTGCCTAATGCTGTATCAGCTGCTAACAAACCTTGTATTGGCAGCTCCAGGTCAGATCTAGCTTCAAGCAAAGCACTTTTAGATGTGTATAGTGGGGATGTTGAGTCCTCGGCAGCTATCCAACAAATAAGCTTGTGTCAGACTACACTACTTGCTGGTTTAGCAGCTTAGTTTCACCTGCATGAAAGAGACCAACAGAGTCTGGAGCAGGAACTGAGGATGTGTATATCTAACTAAACAAGCATAAAATTCCAATGGAATTTAGCATGCAATTTCCATTTCCGATTTATAGAGGGTAGATATTCTACATCTTTTACTGTTGGAAATACCACAGACAATGTGTCTAGAATTTGAATATGTGCTGTGGTGTTCTATTAACGAGATAATGAAGGATGTGGGCAGTGCAGTAATGATTAAAAAACTCTAGTCCTTACTCATGTTTTTTTAACAGTGCTATAAAGTTAAATTACAAAATGTATCCATTTAACATCTTGATAAGAGCTGTATTAGAGGCTAAATTAGGGCTACCTTGTTTGGCCAAAGCTGTTGAAAGTTCTGTGTTTGCAGGAGCAGGGTGAGGGTGGGACAGGTGTTTTGTTGTACTATAAAAAAGGGTCAATTAATTATCTTCTTGGTACTTTCAGAGCACAACATAAGTGGTCCTGGGTAAATAATTACATTTTCTATCAGTGTTAAAAGTAATTTGGAAGCAATACATGATGTTACTATAAAGAAACCTTTACTCTTATGAAGTTTCCTATGTACTTGCACATTGTTTGAAATGAGATATTTTAAGTAGAACTAGGTATATGCTGCTTTCACTCACACTCTGCTTCAGCATTCAGTGTTCTTTGTCCTTTACCACTGGCTAGCTTTTCCTTTGCTCTTCAGGTGGATTCTACTCTTAAACCCTCTTCTTTTGATTATGCCCGAGAAAAGGTGCAAGAGGGAAAAGGAAGGGGGAGGAGTGGAGAATTGGAAGAATGACAAGAATGAGTTGTAGAGTAACTTGCAGGTTATACGGTAACTTTTTAGTTGTGGATTAAATTTCTTGTGGAGATTAAAATCTTCCAGAAATAATGGGCATCGGGGGTTAAAAATACCTAAGAAAATGTCTTTTGGACTAGCTAAAATGCAGTGCTGTGAGAACAAAAAAACCTAATAGTAAAATCCTGCTATGAAAACTAAGGTTTGTGCTTTAGCTGCTAAAAGGGGACAGACTGAGCTGCTGCTGTTAAGCTGTGTTGTGTTCTGATGGGGATAGCCCAACGCCAGCTGTAGTTATGAGATGTCCAGTTACATATGAAATTAGTTGTCTTTTATAATGGCTTTGGGTTATCGGAGGTTTTTGTCAGGGGAATGATGTGGTGTAAGGGAAGCCTCTGACTGCAGCAATTTACTACCTTGAGTTCTATAGTAAATAGATTTTCCAGTTGGGTACTGCTAGGTATGAATAGGTAATGAACAATAACAGGTTTCTGAGCCAACTGCCTCTCCCCTTGTCAGAGTGGAACAAATATGTTAAACTGCTCTTTGCCAAATGTGAGTTTTCCTGCGGGTATCCATAATGATACATGAGCTTCTCCTTTCAATTGCTCTGTGTTTCCAGTGAGTTTATAAACACCTTCCTTGTAAAAAAGTAGCACTTTGGTGAGCATCAAAAAGACTCCATGAAGGTGAGATGGATTTTAAACTGCATGTACTATTGTACGTTGTTTACTTAATGAAGTTTTCAAGCCTTCTCCAGCATTGGTAAAGTTAAGATAGCTGTGTTTCTTTACACTGAGTGTTCCTGCCCATCTTATTTTTTTTCTGATAATCTGCTAAAAAAAGTCTTTACAGCTGTGGTGCATCTTACAATTAAACATTTACCGTAGTGAGAATAACCATGCAGTCAATCAGCATCACTTAGTTAGTTTCCAGTTTGTAAAAGCTCAGTGATTCCAGTTCATCATAGTTTTAATGTTTGTTCATTTATTATTTTCTTTTTTTAGAAACTTGTGTCACTACTTGAAATTGCTTTCATATGGGACTGTTTTTTTAAGTCTAAGTGTCCAGTCCTCGATATTTAGAATGCAAGTGTAAAATACAGCTTAGACTTCCCAGAGCTGACTGTTTTGGTTCTTCAGGAGACTGATAAAGCTATTGACATATTACATACAAGTTGTGACCATGATTTTCAGACTAGGTAATGCTGTAGTATATGTTTTCTTGTGAGGGAAAAGATAGCAAGGACAGGATAAAAAGAGTCTTTTGTGGAACAAACCATGACTCTCCAACTGATCTTCCTCAGGCCTCCAGCTGGTACCCTAACTAAAAGATTTAAATAGCTTTGTGGAACTTTAACCCCTTTATTTGCCCCATTCCCTTTGTAATGTGGCATTCAAGAGCCCACTGGTTTTTTGAAGCTGTCTAAAGAGAGTATAGCATCTGAGAGTCATCCTCCTGCCCATTCATTAATGTTATGTCTCCCAGGGATGGTCCCTAAGACAAGTAGGTCTGCACACTCTCATGGTATGTTCAATCACTAATTTTGCAGCTTTAAGCAATGTTCTGCAAATTAGTGTGGTAGGTTGTTTTGGGGTCAGTTTGGTTGGTTGATGTATTTTCTGTGTGGTTTTTGTTGATTTTTGTTAGAATTTTTTTTGTTAACAAGAAAAAGCAAGCAGGGTGGCTGGGTTGAGGAAGAGGGTTATGTGGTGCTTGCAGACCTTCAATTAGCTTTCTTCCTGCATCTTGGTGATGTAGATCAGTAAGTCAAATCTAATTACTTTCATCACATACTGTGCAGTAAAAGTGTTTATACTCAAGATACTTTAGATCCTTTTATATTGTAGGTGATTTTCTGAGTAGTCTGGAACTTTTTAAAAACTATCATGAAGATTAGAACACAACTTCCTTGAGAAGCATTTTTTCAAGATAGTAATTACCCCAGAAAGAAGAAACTGCCTTATCTCCTACATGCTTGTCTTCACATGCCTGTCCATTCCCATGTGATGTTTATGAAGCAAGAAACTGCTAAAGGACTTCTAAAAGTATCCTTTATGCATTCAGTGAAATACAGTACAGTTAGGTTTCTTATTTGACCTGTAGGTTTTATATATTGGTGGGACTGTTCTTCAGTTCAGTTGCACTACCTTAATTCCCTGTGAGATTGCTCTTATCCCAGAGTGACTTGGTCATCGAAGAGTTTATGGAAGTATAAATTATCAATTCCTGTTCAGTTACTCTGGGCTTACAAGTCTTAGTATGTTGTATGGCTTGGGTTTTTTGTGGTTTTTTATTCTAAAAAAAAAAAAAAGAAGTAGGTAGCCAGATAAAATAGGTTTTAAGTGTCATGTACTTTAATTAAAATATGGGTCCTTCAGCTTCTGTTTTGCAAATTCTGCCCCTGCTGAGCTGTTTTGCTTACTGTCCAATCCTTTGTTCTCTATGTATGTTTTGGACATCTTGTGTAGAGAACTTGGAGCAGTTTTTCAGGATGGAGGAGAGAAGCAGCATTTCTTGCTTGTGCTGATTTTTGACAGATATTAGCAAATATATCCATCCAGAAATGTGCTTACAGTGTAGGATGCTTATTATAAAATGGAATACTATAGCATACTATATTATACCTTTAAGGCTCACTGCAGTAATTGCAGTAGACATGCATTGCAGGAGTAGAGTTTCAGGAGACAATTTTGCTTTAACTTGCAGCTTAATTAGTTGTAAGCTTTGTTCTGCCATTCTGGGAAAGGGTGTTAGCAAGATCAGAATTGCCATTTTTACTATAAAAATACAGCCACAATTGCAGAATTTCAGTTATTTCTGATATTCCAGGGGTATTGAGTGGATACTTTTAAAAACATGATATTTAAAGCTGTAAGTAAACCCTTTTGTTAATCAGCATTTGTCATGTGAATGAATAGTAAGAGCTGTATAAAAGTTACAGTATTTACACATTTGCTTGACTGTGACTTGAGTTGATCCCCTAAAGATGGGGTGTAACATTATATGTCACTTTATAAGGTGAGTATGGCACCAGTCTGCCACATTTAATTTGCCACGTAATCCTACATCTTATCATGCAAAAGTGCCTGGGGGTTTGAGTTTTGGGCGTTTTGGTGGGTTGTTTAGTTTTGTTGAAAGGGTTGGGGTTTTTTTAATAGTTTTCATTACTTTTATATATTTGTGTGTTTGTGCTGTACCTGCTTTTCTTCAAAGCCCAGTGTAAAGACAAATTTGCTCACTATTCCTGGACAAAGTTAGGCTTTAGCAAAATGAGCATGGAATGAACAGTACTGAGATGTTAGTTCAACACAAGGTTTTTGGTCAATTATGATACCAATTCTAAGATTGTCTGCAATTAGAGAAGCTAATATGAACATCTCTGTAGTGTCTTCTTTCAGTTGTTTGACCACAAAAAGTTGTTGGACCAAAATAGTCTCTACATAGCTATGATATCTGTGCTTATCTCTTTACGTAAGAACGAATGCAAGAGAAGACCCATATCGGTTCTTGTGTTTGTCTTGACTACACGTCTGTCAGTGGCTCTTCATCATAATGCACAGTGATATTTCTCTTTCTAGTCCCTCAAGGTGACATTTAATTCTTCCTTTTAAGACGATATGTTTCCAAGCTACCTGTAGCTGATAAAATGGTAGTGATAACAATTTTTAGTGTCTTTACTGTTTAGAGAACCTTAATACTAGGACTAATAATGAACATAGTTTGCCTTTATTTTTCTGACACTCAATTTTTCAAAGAGATAGCAAGAAAATAATCTTGAAACATTCAATTCACTTGCTAGAGTATTGGTGTATTTTACTGTATTAAGCGATCCTAATACTAAGTGTGAGCCAGTCTCTAAGAGTTTCATGTAGTCTTTCCTGTCTATTCAGTCTTTTCACTTGAGAGGCAAAGTAACACTTTAAATATAAGACTTGATGGAAAGGAGATGCAAAATCCTTATACTAGAAAGTCTTTCAGTTTCTTAAATGCTGTACTTGAGAAAGCATTTGAGGTATGTCCTTAAATTGACTTGTTTGCAATGCTCATAATCTTGCCCTTGAGCTCCCACTGTAGTCCAGAAATTTATGGGTGAAGATATTTTCTTGATAGTGAAGTCAAGAGAGGCTGTTTTCCTGAATACAGCTTATCAAGTCTTGTGCAGTTTTAACATCTTGGTGATCAGGATAGTAAGAGCAGATGGCATTAAATTGGTAGGAATGGTTGATATACTAGAGGGCAAGGCTGCGCTGTTGTTCAGATGGACCTCAACCATCCGTAAGAATTGCCCAACAGGAATCTCCGAGATGCCACACAAAGATGCATGTTAAGTCCTGCATATGGAAGTAATGAAGTACGACGGTTGGTGTAAGAAGGGGCTGCCCTCCTCGATCTACAACGACTTCATTTTGCTCTTTATTGAGAGCATGGGACAAGCTTATATACAGTGATAGCTAATTATCAATGCTACTAACATACTGATTGGTTACAAGTTACATTCTTGCATTAATGTCAGACCCTCCTCTTACAGTTCTTCTGCCAACACACAGCTGTACACAAGTCCTTGTTATCTGTTACTCCCTCGACACTTTCCCAGACCATTGAAGACACAGGCGAGCTCCAAGGCCTTCAGGTGGCTTGATAAGATTTGCTTCAGGCTTTGAGCTGAAAACTTAGTAGCAGTTGTTAACCCTTTATAGCCTGTGCCCATACTGCAACAAGGAAGTAAGGACCTTGTGCATCAGCACAATTGGAGCACTGAGTGGCTGGATAGAAACTTGGTGCAAAAAAAAAGTCCAAGAGGGACATGAGTTAGTAGTGCTTCCTAGAAGCAATGAAGAACAGCTTCATAGCACTGATATTAGCAAGAACATAGCCAGCAGGCCAAAGGAATTGATAATAATATCCCTACACTTGGTACTCACAAGATCACACTTGAAAACCTGTACTTGGTTTAGGGTAGCTCAGTACAAGATGAATGCTAGTAAGCTAGAAGGAATCCAGTTGAGGGACATGAAAGTAGTTAATGGGATAGAGAAAATCTTGTTCAAGAAAGAGGCTGAGAAACTGAACTTACTGAGCTTGGAAAAGACTGCAGGCTTGACCTGCTCTTTTCCACAATCGTAAGGGGGTTAGGGAAAATCAAGCCAGATGATTTTCATAGGTGCATAGTGAAAGGTTGGTTGTCACAAGTCACAGCTATTTCCAGCTGTGTATTAAAAACAAACAAACCCAAAAAAAAAACCCCAAACAAACAAATAAACTGCCCCACAACCAAAGAAACCCCTGAACTTTTGACGATGAGAGGAATTGTGTTGGAACAGATTGCTTAGAGGTTTTGTGGAATTTCCCTTCTTTGAAGGTACTAAAGCTGCAAGGTCCAGCTTCAACGTTATCCATGCTGTAAGTAGGAGGTTGAACTAGATGACCTTCAGGGATCACTTTGTACCTAAGTTTTTGAATCTGTGGTAGTCCCTGAGAACAGTAAGTCTCCCACAGAAAAGTTACTTGGATGGGAAAAGCTCATAATACCTTGTGTTTCATTGGTGTAGCCTTTGTGGGGAGAGATGAGCAAAAATTGCCTTGTGCTATGATGCCTCTAGGAGTTTTTCTAGGAGAGTATGATAAGCAAGTTAAAAAGGCAAGTGGCTGGTTCATTTGGCATCAATTGATGGTTGTCTGACAGGGTTAGTTGGTGACAGAACTTCCTCAATAGTTAAAGTTTTTGGTTTTTTTTCATGAATGAGAAATAGTAAAAATTAAGAGCAATCAGGAGCAGCACGTTGCTTATGAGTAAGACTGTTGGCAAAATGTCTTCAGTTTGTCTGAGCCTTCTGTTGCAAGAGGCAGTTGAGAAGTAAAATGCTTTGACTCCTTTTCAGAAGGAAGGTTAAAGATGTGAGTAATACTATGGGAACAAGTGGAGTACAATGTATTTTCCTTTCCCAGTATGTCAGTCTTGGCAGGGCTGTTTTTTCCTGTCATGTTACCTAACATAAGCAACAAATCCAGCTCTCTATTAGCAATCCAGATTGTATCAGTAGATTACCACTGCTCTCTTTACAATCCTTGAAAGCTATGGCCTAATCGCTTATCCTTTCTACTTTGTCTTTTTTAATTGATCTGATTGAACAGTCAGAAGCAGAAAAGCTGGTAAAGATATAGCAATATTCCTTTTTCTTTTGGTACTGTTTCTAGTGGTAATACATGTAAAGAAAACAGAAGTTCATTGCACACAACTGTATCTAATGCATCTTCTTCTTCAGTGCACCCTGTGTTTATATCCCTTGCTGTAATGACTCCTGTCATTAATTAGTCTTTTCATTCATCTCCCTGATCATCTCCTACTTGCTAATGTCTCCTTTACTTTTCTAAGCAAAATGTCAGCATACTTTTGGTTAAAGACAATGAATAAAATTGTCAAATAAGGACGTTTCCACTCAGTTATGTTCTCTCCTGGTTATACTCTCCCAGCTCCTGCCTTTGAAACTGAAAATCAGTGTGTCTGATTTCTGCTTATCCCTTTTCCCATAAACAAACTTGTTAAAACATCAAGTTCTTCCTTAAAGCCTTTCTTAGTTGTGTAAAGCCTTGCCATAACCACTTCATTGTATTTTGGACTGTCTTCTCAATATGACATCTTGGTGATTTTAGTACTGATAGTTAATCAGCTTTTGTATTCTATTTTTATTATTTGAGGTTTGTTTATGTTGTTTTGTTTCTGTTTTTTTAAGATTGAGTTGAAGATAGAAGCCTCTTCTCCATGCAGGGCAGAAAAGTGGGTAGATGTTCACATTTGAATTACTAACTTATGCCACTTTTAGGAGCCAAATAAACTAAAAGGTATACTTGGAGGAAAGTTGTGTTCTGATGACCTGGTCTGGAGATACTGAACAATATTGCTTCTAATTACTCCCTTTTGTGCTTTTTTCTTCAAATTCTTTCTTCTGCTGTCTGTATTTTCACCTTTTCACCCTACCCCCACCCAGTTTATCAGTAAAATTGCATGTGTAGTTGCTCTCAGTCTCCTACCAAAATCTCCTGAGTTCAAGTTGACAGGAGTAGATGGGATGATGCCTGTATCTGCAGTTTTGCAAATAGATTTCTGGGGCAGTTGCCTGGGTGGGAGAAAAACTGGGAGATGTGAACAAGCTGCAGGGTTCTGGAACATTGTACACTTGGCTGGACTGAAGTCAGAAGCTTATCTGACTGTAAGGCTATGTGTCCACCTGGGGAAACTAGTAGAAGCTATGTGTTGTGCTTCCATTTCCCACTCTCTATGTAATTCATCTATTTCCTATATGGATGAACCGTTAGACATTGCTTTGTTTTAAACACATTATATGTGTGCTTAATCTAGAAAGCAGGTTTTCTAGGTCAACGAATTATTCTAAGAATAAGCATTAGGTTTAATTATGATCTACTTAGTCCTTTACAGTGCTGAGACTCCAGTGTCTGTAGCAACCTCTTATCGCTTGTGGTATCTGTGCTGGCATTCTTTCATGTTACAGCAAGCCTTCTCTTGAAACTGAAAGTAGAAAGATTTAGTAGCTATTATCTACACTAGACTATTACTCTTTGTCTGTTTGGCTCTGTGCCGAGTCTTATACTAATATCTAGACCCATGCAGGGATTTGAGCTGCTGACTTCCCTCAAACTTCAGTAACAGCTGAAAGCATAAATGTTCCTAATGAATTAAGTTTATGTTGTCTTAGGTCCAGAGGAACTGTCAGAATGACAGTGCTTTAAATCTGCTCAGCTTGATACAACTTAATGACCATTTTATTGTTCTTTGATTTTGAAGGAAGTTATGCTGATACACAGCATGTATATCACATCTGTGAGCAGTACAGGCTGGGTCTGTTGATCTTACAGATATTCCTCCCATAAGGGGAAAAAATAATGTTTCAAATATTTTGATCACTGATCTTCCTCTATCCAGCTAGAGACAGGACAGCTCTATTATAGGAGGGAAAAAACCTGTGAAGAAAAAAGCCAATATTTTAAATGGATTGTAAAAGTTGGGTTTGTTTTTTTTTTTCTTAGATCCTGAAGTCTGCTTTGGTTTGCAGGCTTGTAGCCTTGAGGTCATGTCATTTTTTGCTCCTGTCCAGGACTGTACAACATTGCTTCCTCACTAATACTTTCTTGTGTATTACAGAAGGAAGCTTTACTGCTCACCTCAAAGGAATGTGTAGTTGGCATGCCTACGGGGTGTCTGTGTTCTATTCCTTGAGCAGTTGTGAGATGCCATTGCTGGAGTCCATAGTTCCAAATTAATGTAAGGAGTTCTTGCCTCTTTTGGACATAAAAACAGCTATTAGAGTCATTAATTTAAAAAAATACTTCTCCTCACTGCTTTATTCCGTGAAGGAGAAGGAGATCTCTTCCCCTCCTTTCTTTCTACACTAAAATAGCTAGGTAAATGAGCTAAAGTAGAGGGGTTTCTCTTCCTTCTCTGCTTTTTAAAAACTCGGTGGAATACCGACTTTGGCAGTCATGATCCAACTTTACTTACTGTTACTGTCTAACAGATAAGATAGAATTACAAGCTTCCTATTTGTTAATTGATTTCCTTTTGAACTGCTGTCTTGTGTTGCAGATTGAACCATTGCTGCCAGCTGTAACACTGCCTGAGCAGTAAATGAAACTACAAATCCTCAGAGCATTAGACATACAGTAATTTTCACTTTTTTCTAGTAAAACTAAAAGTTGCAAGTGTTTCAGCATGCAGCTTACCACTAGCTGCATGAAGTTCTAGTTCACACTAAGAGAATTTCCTTTCCTAGAAAAACTGTTAGAGTAAGCAGCATATGGGCAAAGAAAAAGTCTTTGAACTACTAAAATGCAGTCTGAAGCCTGAAAGTAAAAATGTATCTATTTGCTATGAAGCCTTTCTCAAGGCTTTTCTCAACAGTGACAATGGGAATCTAGTGTGAGCACCACCCGGATAAATAAAAGGAAATTTGCCAGTTTCCACTGTGGTTTGTTTACTTAACAACTGTGTGCTTGTGATGAAAGTAATGGATTTATGAGTTCATGTTTTCCAGCCAATTCTCATCTTGAGAGTTGGGAGGGAAGATTGATTTGCACTCTTGCCCCACAAATACCATTCTGTCAAATGCCTAGTGCAACTCCTTTGTGTGCTATTTATAGTCCTCTTCCGTGTGCTATGTAGTAGTGACTCCATATTCATGCATGCAGTTCTTACTTTTTATAAAAGTACAGAACTAAGCAAAAAAGGATCTTTTTAAGGCAATGTTCACTTGTAAATGGTTTTGTTCTTTTAAAGATGGAGAAAAGCTACTAAGACCACGCAAACTGCATGAAGAGCTTGTGTAAAGACCAAAAGTAAATACTCAAAACTAGTCTATTAAGCTGGTAATATTCCAGTAATTATGGTTTCTTGAAGTGATGTGGTTATAAAGTAATGGATATGATGATTCAAAAAAGAATTTAGGCATAGTTGTGGGATAATTTATTTATATAAAGGTATTTAAAGCACTTTATATACCATAAAGATATTCTAAGGCAATTTTAAGAAATCTCACCTCCAGTACAAAATATTTACTCTAGTACCAACTAGACTGCTTGTGATAGACTAGATTAAGTAACTGCACAGAGCAGATGTTAAGGGAATCTAGTGGAAAAACTTTTTTGCCCCATTGCAGTGAGGGAATGACTACCCTTACCATAGAAGTTCCCGTAGTATGAAAATGGCTTTATGTTTTTCTTAGGATAGGGAAAAGAAGTAGTGCTGTAGAGTGTAGTTCAAACGCCCGATTTCATTGAAATCGGGACTGCAGTTGTGTCTTCATTTCAGTTTTGAAGATTATGTGGAAAAAATATGTATTTATTCTTTTAAGATTTGAAACTTTTTTGTCACAGTTTAAAAAAGACATATATTTTGTTGAACCACATGACTGATTAGAACCCAGGAAGCTAAAGTAAGGCTGTGTCTTCAATAGGTACTTCCAGTGACTTCAAGTATGGACTTCTGCCGGGTACTTCCAGTGACTTCAAGTATGGACTGCTGCCGGGTACTTCTAGTGACTTCAAGTATGGACTGCTGCCGGGTACTTCAAGTGACTTCAAGTACGGACTGCTGCCAGAGTCTTGGCCAAAAGAAACTTGGGAAAATGGCAAGTATATCTGATGGAGAAGAGGTGGTTTTCTTGCCTGTGATAGAGGTTCCTTACCTTCTTTGTCACTGGTGGTAGATCTGCTGTTTACGTAATGTTCTACATCATTTGCCTTTCTGGTTAATGTAAGCAGGAGTACTTACTTGGACAGAGAAAAAAAATTCAAATATGTGGAAAAGTAAAAACAGAATATGACTTACATCAGCTCTTGTGTTGTGCCTGAATATGAACATTTCTGAGGTCTCTAATGATCTAATGAGGGGTGGAAAGCTTAGTAAGCTAAATGATAAATGAGCTTTGAACATTTGGATGATGTGGATACAAAGTTAAATGTAGTTTTAAAGTAGATCTGAGAGATACTAAAGAAAAAAGCTTCATTGCAAAAAAGGCTTTGAATTCATTGCAGCCCTACTAAAAGCACTGAAGACCTGTGTTTTATAGCCTACCTTTCCACAGCTTACATTCCTTTCTTAATAGTTCAAGTACGCAACTAACCTGTAATTATTTTTCTGATATATCAAACCCCCACAACATTTAGCATTATTATTGTTAGATTCTTAAAATACATGAAGTCTTCAGTAAAAAGATAAGTAAAGGACTAGTTAATAGTAACGCCTACTTTTCTGTACCTTTGATTACAAATCTATTACTGGGATGTGGTCTATGGTTTGCTTTAAGTATTTTGTTTTTTATAGTGGAAGGAATTGGGTCATTAAAAGGTGAAATTCACTAGCAGGCAAGAGATTAGAACCTCTGGTCTGAGGTGGTCTGCTTGTTCTTAAATCATTAAATTCCCATAAATCTTAAAACCCAGATATCTGCCTGTGATGTGTATACCTGTGATTTGTCATACCTGTGATGTGTATAAAACTGCAGTTTACAACCTTTTCTGAACTTAATTTTCTTCTACTGAACTATTACACGAGCTGCATAACAGCATGTCATACGAGTGCTCCAATATATCAAGGCAAAATTTGAATATTAACCAAATTTAACTTCCACATTGATTTTGAAGATGGAGTCATCTTAGATACTGGTGTGCAGGCCCATGCACTTAACACACAGATATTCTTGCTTTCATCTTATCAGCATGGATGTCAGAAACTCTATGCTTGAAGTCATGTAGCTTTTGCCAGTGCTTTTTAGATGCTTCTGGATGGTTGCAATCCATGTTCAGAAACTATCACACCTGAATTGAGTGATTACCCTCAACTCAAAATAACCCTTGTATTCCTGTATGGCCTTCACCATAACTGTCTCGACATAATCTGCTTTCCTACTTCACACAGCAATAGGCTGCTGTAGTAAACTCATTTTCCACATACCTTTGAGCAAGCTATGTTGCCAAGGGTATATAAGTAGCTCTCTTAGAAGGAAGAAGTGAGATACTGCTACTTAAAGATTTTTGGGTTTTTATTTTGCTCCTTTTTTTTTTTCCTCTACTGTTTAGACAAAAATGGACTTTTGGTAAAGAATTGCTAAGATCTGAGCCAGTAACTTCTGTTTTTAGCTATTTCAGAATTACGATAACTCTTACTTCCTTGCTCCTTTTGTCAATATTTGTTCTTGCTTAGTTATAATTTTTCTGTTTATTTGTAGAGTCAGGTCTTGGCAGACAGCTCCTGCACATAATTCTAAATAAGAGTACAGTGAGCTAAGATTGTAATTGTCTAAATGCTGCAGAGCTAGAGGATTTCCAATCCAGAGTAAAGTGCTTTCTGATATGGGAGACCTCTAGAAAATTGAATGCTGCTAACTTGCAGCTAACTTACTCTTTTTTTTCCTTTAGGACTTATTTTCAAAGAATCAATGAGTACTTCTATGGTAGAAGTTCCTCAGTGATGTGTAGGTATTTTTCCAGCAAGATTATTCACACAGAACCTACTGGTACTTGTGGTTTCTGCGAGCCAACATTGTCCTGATTTGGCTGTAAAGTCATGTGGGTGCTTTATTGTGTAGGTACCTGTTTATTTTTCTCCAGCAGGCAGAACGTGCTGAAGTAGTTTTTTGTGTTTCATCACCTTTTTCTCCTCATGGCTTATTTTCTTGTAGGTGATTCCTCTGCATTAATCATGAACAAGTTGAAGTGTCCGCACTGTAATTACGTAGCCAAATACAGAAGAACACTAAAGAGACACTTGCTCATTCACACAGGTGTGAGATCTTTCAGTTGTGACATCTGTGGAAAGCTGTTTACTAGAAGAGAACATGTAAAGAGACATTCCTTGGTAGGTAACTGCAAATGTGTGTGTGAGTACGTATGCACATGTATGAGAGTGTGTTTATGGGAGAAATGTTCTCTGATTTGCCATAACATCCCTTTGTCATAACTGTATCTCTCATTCTTACTAGAAAATGCACTATGAATTTAGACTGCTAGAATTCTTATGGAGAATTTCAAGGTGATTTTGGAAGTGTTGTAATAAAGAGATGCAGTATATCTAAGTATTGTGTAGATAATAAAAAGAAATTTTCCCTTAGTGTTACTGCATCAGAATCTTGTTCTTTAACACTGCATCACCATTTTCTGAGCACACTCTGTCAATCACAGTAACTTAGAGT
Organism: Turnix velox; assembly: GCA_013400935.1. NCBI lineage: Eukaryota > Metazoa > Chordata > Aves > Charadriiformes > Turnicidae > Turnix > Turnix velox. The sequence goes on from VZTY01003280.1 coordinate 330,373, forward strand.
AATTTTGAAATCCTTATTTCACAAACTGGACAAAGCTATAGTATTTCATCTACTTTGAGATTTAGGAAAGAATGGGAAATGTCAGATGCAGAAAGCAGATGTCCTTCTGGCTTGCATTCTGTCAATACCATAATTAGCAGTTGAGCTTTCCCCATCCTGGACACGTTGTGTAACTTGGGATTTGGTTTGAGTACTATTTATCTGAGGATACAGAGAAAGTATTATCTATCTTGGGTTTTTCGTGGGTACATCATATCTAGTGTGCAAGGAAATTAGGTCTATAATGAAAAATTTCCTGTGTAAAATCCAAGGCTTTTTTCCAGGGGAGTAATAAGAGCATATTGGTGGTGAGAAGGTAGCAGTGTTTCCTCAAGCTGTGATTTCAGAAAAACCTCTAATTTTTCAGATTCTCAGAATAGGTTAGTACTTAGAATCAGGTAAATTTCGGTAGTTTTCCTTAGTCCTTTGCGAATCAGTGGACCACCTTGCCCCTTATTTAAGCAAATAGTTGCAATTTTGTATGGGAGCACCATATAGAAGAAAAGTCTTCAGTATAATTTCTTCCCAAGTGATGCATGGGTGCAGAATTCAGTTACCTGTACAACTAACATAATCCCAGAAATGAGATTAAAATTTATGTTTAGTCAGGTTAGTCAGAAGCAGTCTTCTGTTTTTACACACAAGCTTGCTCTACACAGAGAACCAAAAAAAGCCCATCAGTGGGACCTGGGAACATGTTTGGTTTGGTTGTGTCAGGAGGGAGGTATTGTGATAGATGGATCTTACAAAATTCTGTGTGAATTCAAAGAGTAACTCCTGCTTGTTCTCAATGCTTATAGGACCTATAAGTTGTAAAGGCAATATTCTAAATGAGATGTGACTCTGTGTGCAGTGTAAGTTATTACACTGTTCCAATTGCCTACATCAGACTTGTGTACAGTGAATAGATATAGGATGAACATTAACCTGGGCAGCAACTATTCTGCTACCTGCTGAAAGTTTGTCAAGTACTTCTGATTGTGGGCAGTAGCTCATGCAGTCAAAATGAATCTCTTGGTGCTCTTTCTCTGAGCAGTATTGAGGTGTCTTTCAGGAGAGTACAAACAATGATTTTTTGTAATAGTAATTGCTGTTGTTATAGGTAGTTTTCTTGTACTATATGCAAATGCAACCTGATATGCATATTTTTAACTGTTAATATTTGTCTTCTGTAGGTGCATAAAAAGGATAAAAAATATAAATGTATGGTATGTAAGAAGATTTTCATGCTAGCAGCCAGTGTTGGAATAAGACATGGATCACGACGTTACGGAGTTTGTGTAGACTGTGCAGATAAATCTCAACCTGGAGGGCAAGAGGGATCAGACCAGGTACAGGACACAGATTTCCCTAGGGATGAAGAATATGAGGAAAATGAAGTGGGAGAAGGCGATGAAGAGCTTGGTGATGATGTAGAAGAACAGAATGACCAGTCTCGATGGGATGAATCTGGAGAAGTTTGTATGCCTTTAGAAGACTGACAGAACATGACTTCAGGGTGCTGTGGGTGGACACTGTATGAATTGACTATCTGAATTTTTGGACTGAAGGCTTGCGAAATATGGTACAGGCTGGATGGTAGTTAAGTTGCTGTGAAAAATGTAGGGTCAAAGCCTTATAGCAAAAAAGGATTATTAATTTTTTTATGATATTTGCACAGGACTGTACAGCATACAACCATTTGGTTGAATTATAAAGAGTCCTCACATCTACAGTCAGTTATCAAAAGAAAAATGTATTTTTTATTATTTATAGGTTATAGCTCCTTGGGTCCTATTCAAACTTAGTAGTAACTGTACTTATGTTACACATTCATGTATCCGTTATCATGAATGAAGAAAATTGCAGAAAATGAAGAAATATGAAGACAGCTTTCCCAAATCCACTTGTACTTTGTCAGTGAAGCTAATTTTGGCTAGTGGCTCTTGTTTCCACGAGCATGTCTTTGCCATGCAAACCTTACCTCTCTCGTACTCGTTAGGTGAAAGCCAATCACTTAAATATGCATCACAGATAAACTCCAACACCGTACTGAAATTTGGTTTTAAAACTTCTGGCCCTATGCCAGTAGACGGCATAGATGATAAGCACTGGAGAAGTTAATTAATGGCATTAATTTAGTGTCTGTTTCTTCGCAGTCCTGAATTTCCAAGAAGGTTGTTACTGATTTGTCAGTTCCATAATGATCTTGAAGAAGAAATGACCAATAATAAAAATAATAGACTGATCAGAGCATGGATAACTCTTCTGCTGCTTAGTTAGAAGAGATAGTTGTGCTGAAAGGTGTCTGATGTAATAATGTTTCCTCCCTCCTTTAAGGCCCCCTTCCTCTCAAACTTTTTTGTTTCTTCCCTGGTGTATACCTCAGTTCCACAGAATAAAAATGCAAGGAATGGAGAAAGTGTCATATTAAACAACTTTTTGGTTGATACATTTCTTATTTGTCCGGTTTTTGGCTAGTTTATGTGAATTGGACACAAGGCTGTTGTGCCCATCATTTGTCATTAAAATGAACTCAAGCTATTTTTCATTCTTTTGTATTTAATGAGTTGTTGCTAGTTTTTAATACAAACCAGTTACGTTTATCTTGTTCACTTAATTTGCTGGATTTTTTTTTTCCAAGAAAAACAAAGTTCATAGCAAAATAATGCTCTTTGAATCATTTACTTTTCCAGATGCTCCCTGTGCTCTTTATTCCTAAATTTTCTAGGAGGCACTGAAACCTGAATTTTCATAGCCATGTGGATTATTGGTGTTTTTGTTTTGTTTTGTTTTTTTTCCTAAGCTTCTAATATTGTACCAATGATTTCAGGCCTCTTTGGTAGGGAGGGGAGGGCATTATACCTTCATGTTAAACTTATCTGTATTGTCCAGCCTAAGGCACATGTATTGTTCCAATGATTGCCTGAATTAATCTGATGTGCTGTTATATCACAAGGAGTAAATATGCAGAGCATTAATCAAGACACAAAGGTAGGCCAGTGTGACAGTACTGTATAAAAAAACAATTGAGGCTCACAAAGTTTTTTTAGCTTTGTTTAATTTCAAAATTAGTGTATTTTTCCTATTTTATATCAGATAACTAAATTATGCTAGTTGTGTGGGTAACTTTTGACGGACAGAATCTTAATGGTGCTCCATCTGATCAAAGTTGGTCTGTATTTAATGAGACAAGCTTTACTGTTGTCCTTTACATCAGTAGAAGAGTAACATAATTGTATTTGCTGATTGAAGCTGAGATAAGTTTGAGCTACAGTTCAAACTACAGGGAATTAAAATGCTTTTTTATCATCCACTTGTTTCATGAATAGTTTCCACATCATTGTAAACCTCACAGATTATTAGTTTTTGGGGGGGGTGGGATGCCTTTTTTTTTTTTTACACTGAAGAATACATCCTATTCTCATTGTTCTAGACTGAAACAAGTAATGTGTAATTCTGGTAGGGTCCAAAGTAGAAATTAGTTGGGCAAAATTGATATGAATGAAAAAGTATTTTAAACGTTAATGTTCTGCTTTGTGAATATGTAAGTATAGCATAAAGATTTTTCCATCCCATTTATCCCCTTTAAATCCATAGTTTACAATTGGTAGATCTGTCTATATATAAAAATATATATATATCTGAAATTTACCTAAATCTGCTTTATTAGAATACTGCTCACTTAATGCTTAGAAACTGGACCTGGCTCTACATTCTTAATGTGTTTTCCTTTTTTTTTTTTGTTTTCCTTTTTTTCTTTTTTCTCAAGGTATGAACTTATTCTCTTGGAACTGAATTTTCTTTTGCTATCTAAATCATTTATGTATATCTGGTAAATTATGACCAAATTTGTTGTTAGACTGCATACAGTAAATTGAAATATACACTTCGTACACTACAGAATTGTTGTGCTTTTGTTCTGATTATGTTTGAAAAAGCGGACTATAATGGAAATTAGTGTTATTTATAAACATTCAGTTATTCACTGGCCTTAATATTCTGTTGCAATTGTGACAATCGTTGTTTCCTTGGTAATACTTAACTGTTTGTTCTTAGAAGCTGTGTGTAATTGCCCTTGGTAGGATGGAGGAAGAGGTGATACTGACTCTTGTGGATGGTATGGCATAGGTTAATGGAGACCTACTTTTCTTCCCCTGGAGAACCAAATTAATTTGGTTGGGTGCTATCTGCAGTTTGGGTTTTGAGCTGTTTATTGACAAGTTATTTTAAATATTTTACTTTGGAGAACTCTAAATTAATAAAAGCATATTTCCCAAGAATAACTTTAATAAGAACAGCTAAAATTTCTTTACTATTATAAAAAGTAAGAAGAGATTTGTTTGCACTAGGAATTGCCTTCCCCTTAAGAAAGGCTGTGGCTGTGCTGTAGTGAATTTTAGTTTGTCTGTCTGGGGGGTTTTGATTTGAATTTACTTTTCCTTTTGAAACAGAAGAAATACTAATGCCCTTAAAATGTTTTCTGCACCAGATTAAAAGATACTCAATCTTTGTTTTTGTCTTCTGATTAAACACTTCTGAAGCGAAATGTAAGGTTTGCATGTGTGAGGCATTACTACAAATCAATAGTTTTATGGAAAGAATCACATAGGTTAGAAAAAAATTAAGCTCTTATTCTGAGATTGCCCCTTTCTATGTGTTTTTTGTTTGCTCTTCAAGCAGTGCTGTTTGGCTTAGAAATAAACATACAGAACACCTCATTAGGGAGCTGTGGTGAAGGACAGAATCAAATCAGTAACTACATTGATTTTGATTAGAAATCCCTGTCAAAGTATGTCAGATGTAAGGAACACAGAGTATTTGACGCCAATGTTACCGTACTGCTGTAGCAAGCATTTTTAAATTAGTGTAGTGTGAAGTGCACCTTGTAGGAAAAACAGCTTTGTTTTTTCCCCCAGCTGTGTAGAAAATACTCATTCAGTTTGCAAACAGATCTAGGAAAAATGTTTTCTGAAATGAAACCTATTTTGAAAGCCAGAAAATTATACTTGGTTGTCAACACAATGATGCACCTTAAGAATTAAAAGCTGGTCCTTGTGGTATTCTGCAAATGCAAAGTTTTCAGTTACTAATATATACCCCTCTTTCTTCTGAAAAGAATAAATGTTACGAGGTAAAGAAACATTTGGGGCCAGGATACCAGCATGTGGTGTGCTTCTGGTTGTGGGTCACAGCAGTAATGCTGTTATCAGGAGATGCTTCCTTTGCCTTGCTTTAAGTTGGTAAGGCTTTTAATAGCATTTTCTTTAATGAGGCCAATCTCTGCTTTGCTTCCTTTAAGTTCTGTTTCATTTGACTTTTCCTGTTGCCACTCAGTCTCCTCCTTATTCTGAAATGTTTCTGTAATCTGCTGGCCCCACACAGATGCAGAGTTCACTTTGCAAGCAGTATATATTAGTGGTTTTTCCTTTGTACTTTGTTGTGTTAAAATGGCTTTGGAAGCCAATCAGGGAGATGAAAGAAAGATAATTGTCATTACTGGAAGCCTGAAAAACTTGTGCCAAAAGAAAATGAAAAAGGACAAAAACATTGAATGCGATGTGATAAGAAAAAGACTTTTGGATTTGAGTTTTTACAGTTCTGCTTTGTTATTTGACTGTTTCAGCCACTTCACTGTATTTCTTTCTAGCATGATTTGTTGACAACCTTCTGATGAAGAAGCTATGCAAGAAGCCCGGTTTTGAGTCTTGGTATCTCCAGAATGTGGTTCATGCTCTGCAGAAGTAGTACCACTGAGTAGGTTGCTGTAGATAATTTGACTTAGACCCTTCTGTTGGCATCTCTCTTCACAGTGTAATGTTACCTGCTTTTTTATGTGATAGATGTTTGCTCCTTAGATCTGAGATTTCTCTTTTACATGTTTTAATAACACATTACTGTGTTCTGCAGGTTAAATGTTGAAACACTGGTTTAAAAGAAATAAATTTGGTTTCATATAGTATGCTCTAGCAAACATAAGTCTTTTGTAATTAAGAAAATCCATGTTTGAACTCCAGTGGCAGGGCCATTGCTGAACTGAACCCTTAGAGATGTTGAAGGCACCATGTATACTTCACCATGAATTTAAAAAATACTGTTGGGTGAGAAAGATAAAAATATACTAGAAGGACTTAAAATGGAAAACAATTGGCTTAGCCATTACTTTGTATTTAATATCATTGCAATATGAAGCAGTTGTTTAAAATAAGATTTGCATGCTTTGCTTACTTAATTGATTTGAATTAGCCTCTTCAGAATACAGACATAAGTAATTTCTAAACATAACTTCAAAACCTCTAATAGTATGTACACCAGTCTTTTAGCTTACTATACTGCAATTCAATTTTTTAAGTTACTATTTTGTTCTGTTTATTTTTACCTGTGCCCTGCCTCCTTGGTCTCAATGATTAGATGCAGAGAGATTTTTCATTTTTGGATGGGTAAGTGTTAACATAAAATCAATTGCTGCAAATTACTTTGTTTTTGACACAGAATTTATAGAAAACAGAATTTATTTTAAGGTTGTATTTTAAGCTTCACTCATAATGAAGTGCATTGCTGTAAGATAACTGTTTTCTAAAACAAGTTCCTAGATAAGAGGTGTGTGCCTGAAACTAGGTTTTCGACGAAGTTTAGCAGAAGATTGAACAGAGGATTTAAGGGATGCTTTAGGCACAGCTGAATGCATACCAGGCCTGGATCCCCTCAAAAATGCATCTGTAATGTGTGTGCCCAGAATCTTGCTGTGGTGATTTTTTCCAGCCCTGCCAAACTCAGAACTTTGGAACAAGCACTTTCACCTGGGTTTCTCAAAAGCTTCCTGACTGAATAATGCTGATAGATGTGTGTTTGAACTGATGTTTGGGGTTCTTGTATCTTCCTAAATTAGTGTTATACCCTTTCAGTTAAAAAATCAGTTCTGTCAAGGATTTGAAAACGCCACATATTCTGTTTGCTCCATAAAGAAAATTTTAAGTATTGTATCTTGGACAGGCAAGCTTGGTTCTGTATCTTAGCTTGGATTTGAGGGATTTGTGAAGACTGGTTTCCATCTGCTCAACAAATGGCTCTGCAAGCTTTCTGTCTGATCACATGTAAAAAAATACGCTGATAAAGCATGTAAGAAAATTGTCCCGTGGGGGACAGTTGCTCTGGTTTGGGGAGAGCTTAGAAAAGTAATTTGTTGTGCCACTGAACAAACTCTTGTATTACATTTAAACTATTTGAATGGTTTCAATATATTTCCACTTGTAAATTAAGTGTTATATAGTCATGTGATGTTTTCTTGTTCAGCTTATGTCAACTATTACACTTTGTCCAAGTATGTTGGGAAAAGAGCTTAAGGTTCCTCAGAACAACATTAACTTTGTAGCTAGAAAGCAGCAGCAAGAAAAAAGAAGTTTGTTAAAATACAGCAGTCTAATTAGATAAGAATTAACGTGGGGAGAGAAATCAGTTGTGTATGAACTGAAAGTTTGTAGAAGAGTCTTGAAAAAAGGCAGTGCTGAATGAAGTGGTCTCTAGCTGCTTTCTTAATGGAGCTGCAGTCAAGCTGCATTCATCAAGGACAGGAAAAGATGCTTATCTCTGCAGCACGGTTGACTTGATGCTGCTGTAAAACCCTTAACTCTTGAAATGCTGACCTTTTAAAGGACAGACCTAGCATCAAACTTAAGCAGTCACCCTCTTTCTAACAATTTAATTTGAACGCACCTACAGGATTAACTGTTGAGACAGCAAATTTAGGCTGAGGAAACAACCCAAGTTATTTTCAAATCAAAAGGTTTTTTTTTTTTGAACATGATCCCTTGTATCACCTCGGTGTATTTTACTTCCCAATCTCATAGAGAGGCATGGGACTAGTTCAGTTCATTTCAAGGATGCACTGTTAATATGTCCGTGCTTTTGTCATCTTTCAAAGTTTTTAAGGTAGTTGAAGATGAGAAGGGGAGTGGGAAGGTTTATCTTTAACCTCTGAATTACTGGAATTCGGGAAGATGCTTGTTTTTAAACCTTTCTGAGACTTGCTATGCCACAAGACTTATATACTGCACAGGATATTTAATGTTACTCAACAAGTTCGCAAAAACCACCATTACCCTGTTTTAATTCTATTTTTTTTCAAGTCCATTTGACTTGTAATCTCCAAAGTGATTTTGACCGTTATAGCTCCAATGAAATTAACAGCTCTAGAGGATCTTCTCACTTTCTAGAGGCAGGTACAAATACATAATGTTCACAGAGAAGTTGTCTGTAATCCTTTCTGTTCAAAGGCATTGTTCTGCCCTGGATTTCCCTTCAAATGATGGATTTGTTCTGAACTAGTATGGTAATATTGGTGCTTATACTAGTTCCATAAAAATACATTACAGTGCTGTATAGCTCTTTACTGCAGTTATTAGTGCTTGTACTGGTTTAACAGTGATGGCTTTCGTAGTGGTGCAGTCCATTACACTGTTTGACAGGGATTTTTTAAAGCCCATTTTTGTCCCTTGGTGTCATGGCCTGGTGGGTGACATCGGGGAGATTATTTTGGCTCATATTTGCCTTTCTCTAGTTTCATTGTTGTCTCTTTTTACTAAAATCTCTCAAAAATACTGAGAAAAGTGGCATTCAATAGCTTAAGTAGTGGAGTCCCCGTGTAAATCTGTCCCTTTCGATGAGAACAATTGAAAGTTTCTTCTCTTTGATGTAGCTTTAGAAAAGAATCTGGAACTGTGGTTTTAAACTACCACATCAAATGATTAACTGAGAGTATATTCATTGCGATGGTTGATGACTCATTTCGTTATCATCGAAAGCAAAAATCTCAGCTGTTCCCTAAGAAACACTTTTATACTTATTTATCTTGCACCGGATACTCTTCACCCCCACTCCAACCCACCATCCCCCACAGACTGGAATGCCTCAGTTGAGCTGGTAATTACCTTTTCTCTACTTCTGTTAGATGTCTCTGAAGGGATTGTCCCTCTAGATCCCTGGGCTTCCTTCCTTGCTGGAGACATAAAAACTCTGGAAAGGATTCTGTAGGAGGAAGGCCGATGGAGTTAGTGAGAACTGGGTCTACCAAATGTCAGATAATAGTTGTGAAACACTTGATTTTTTTTTCAGTAAAACCGTAAGAATTCAACAACAGAAAAATAATAATGAAATTATTTAATATAACTTCTGTACTCCTATGTATACTGGGCTTGGCAGGATTGTTTTGTGATGCTGTCCTGCTTTTGTTGCTATTAAAGAAAATAACTTTTTTTCCCCTCACCTACTAGATAGAATAGTTACAGTAAATGTTTTAAGTGGCATTAGCCAAGTGAGTGACTGTAAATTGCCTGTAAATTGAGTATATCCTCAAGACTTAAATTATTTGTATGCACACAAACAATAGCTTTTGATTCTGGCTTTGGTGTCAGTCTTTCAAAACATTTTAGGTGAAGTTTCTTAAAATGTAGTTTGTTAAGGTTTTGTTTATGTAACCAGTGTTTGGAACTACACTGCACTAACTGTAAATTACTGTTGTATTTCTGTAACTTGATATTAAGCTCTCTGAGCAACATACTCGGTATCAACAAGTAACCACCTGACACGGGGACTTGACAGTCAGTTCTCTAATGAAGAATGGCCGGAAGCAATGGAAAATATCATAGCAGAGGGAACCCTCAGCTTCAGCACAGCAGGGGAGGACCCCTGCTTTTAAGAATTCCTTTCACAGTAAAACTGCGTGGAATTAGATTTATGTACTTTGGAAGGCGGAAGGACTGAGTCAGCCCTGCTGGAATTTGAACTTTTGTGCTAGGGCGCTCAGATACTTCACGTCTGAGCTTACACCGCATCCCTTCTAACAGTATGTAAGAGCTTTGTTGGTACGTGGTAGCATTAATTTTGCAACCTGCTGCTGACATGTGAAGGTCAGATTTTGTTTTTAAACCAACACAGATTCCCAACTTAAAGTTCACAATTTTCTTCTTTTTAAAAGCTGTTTCCACATGATCGTCTGGAAATCCAGTGTTTGACACTTCTGTGTGTAGCCAGTATTTAATGCACTTTATATATAGAAGATGCAGAACCTTTTCATTTGTAACAGGGACTTTGTCTTGCACCTGGCAGTTGTTGCTTCAGATAAGCAAGCCTGAACTTGGGTTGCCTTCTTTTGCTCCTTTAGGGGGGATCACATAGAATTTAATTTTGAAATGCAGCTTCTTTCCACCTCTCAGTGGTTTTTCCTGTACCCAGGATCCAACTCCTCATACCATATTTAACTTATTTGGTAGGCACATAGTTTGAAACGTGTTATTTTTTATACTCCATATAACTTTTTTCACCTGCCTCCTCCTTCCTTTCTCCCCTCCCCCCAAAGAAAAGGTGCTCAGTGTTTCAGACTATTTCTGAATGTTTGACCTCTCTGTGTTCAGAATGGTGAAAGCAGTATCTTATTAATGTTTAATATTAATGATGCATTGACGCAATCTCTGGTGGTTCCATGTCATAGAGTGTGTTTTCAGGCACAGATGTTATTATAAACAAAACATGGTGCAGAATGTAGCTGGGTGGGAGAAATGCAGCAGATCTTTAGGGTGGGTGAAGTGGGAGAAATCAAGGTAAAGCTGGAGCTGCTGTGGCACAAAGCACTACCAGTTAGCCTTGAGACACAAAAAGCTTTCTAAAATGCCTTGGTGATGTCATCCTTGTGTGCTCTCTGGTAAGAAGTGATGCTTGTCCTCTGTAGTGTGTGGTTTTCACCTTAGGAGCATCTCTGTGGTACAAAATGCAGGTACATTAGGCATCCCATTTTCCCTCTAGGAAGACCTCATAGCAGCCTACTAATACCCGGAGGGGGCCTACAGGAAAGATGGGAAGGACTGTTTGCCAGGGCATGTGGTGATAGGGCAAGAAGCAATGGTTTTAAACTAGAGCAGGGCAGGTTTAGATTAGATATTAATTAGGAAGCAGCTCTTCACCATAAGTGTGGTGGGGTAGTGGAACAGGTTGCCCAGAGAGGTGGTGGAGGCCAAGTCACTGGAGATATTCAAGACCAGGCATGATTAGGCTCTGAACAATCTGATCTAGTGCAAGATGTCCCTGCTTACCGCAGAGGAGTTGGACTAGATGACCTTTAAATGCCCCTTTCAATGCATTTCATTCTTTGATGTTGGTCTGTGTTCAACTTTTCAAGTTTGATACCAGCTCTCTGTTACCTTTTAATAGAGATCTCACATAGATGAGACATCTGATGTAGGCGATAGGGGTGACACACTCAACATTGACATATTTGGTGTCAAGTCTGTACTGTTGCTTCTTGTCAGTTCTAGCAGTTGATGACTGATGTGATTAATTCATCCTTCAGTATCATGTGTATTTTCTGCTATTATCAGATAAAAGGTAAAGGGCAAGGATTCAGTTTTAGATTTAAATCCTTTTTAAGATAGTTCCTGGCTAAGGTACCAGTGCTAATAAGCTACTTTACTCTTAAGCTTCATCAGTTTGTTACTACTGTTGTTAAAACTAAGTGAAGTACAAATCAGCCTTGTCAGATCATTGTGTTTAAAAGAAATAATGAGGGAATCAGCACAGATGCCATGCAAAGGCCAAGTCTGCTTGCCCTGAGGTTTATCTTGTTTAGAAATTACTGCACTCAGACTTCTGTTTTCAGAAAACATTAAAATAACTTTCTGAAAAATTATCCTTGCCTAGTTTCCTCACATACTTATGATCAATTTTTCTTGTTTTCCAACAAACTATAAACCAATTCAAACTCTTTCTCTGGTGTCCCCTGTCCCTGCCCCAGACTGAATAACCTTGCTTTAAAAAAGGACTCTGTTGAGTTGCCTTCTGGCTTCCTGTACTTGAGACAGTAAGAGATTAATTTCTTTTTCATAGGAAGTTCTATAATATTCTTCTTCTTTGTGGCGCAGAAGTTTTTTCATCAGTGGAAAGCTCTTTTTCTTTGAGCTGTTTGATGAATTGTTCTCAAATATTGCATGGATTGTACTCTTTTTTTTTTAAGCTATTTTCACCTTTTGATCCAATTTTTTGACCTCGTGGTAATAGGGAAGTGCAATTCATTACTTTGCTTGTATTTTTTTTAAAAGCATAATAGCAGTAACAACAAACCCTTAGGTTTGGGTCATTTTTGCTAGTGTTCTTGAACGTTTGGGGCCCTATATTCAAGTTAATAACATGCAAACACAAAGAGCTGATGAAGCAAAAGGAGACTGAAAATAATGCAACCTCCGGAGACTGAAAATAATGCAACCTCCTGAGACTGGTGCTCAAAGAAACAGTGAAGATCATCAACCCAGTTCTTATAAGAACTTCACACATAAAACACTCATATTTGCATTGCCATGAGCTGTTTCTGGGCTGACAAGAGACCAGAAGACTTAGAACTGTCCTGTATCTCCTGTGGAGTCAAGGTGCAGACATTAACTATATTTGGATAAAGGAAAGGCATCGCTTTCCAGTCAGTATCAGCCAAAAAGGAAGTAAGTGCATCCAAGTCAGTGAGGTATTTTGGATCAGAAGGTCAGTTTTGAAGCAGAATGCTCCATCGTCTCCACTCTCCTTCAGTTTATGATGCAGAACTCTCTGAACACGGAATTCCTTTTAGAGGAAGATAAACTTGAAGGCATATTTTGAGAGTGCTCCTGATATGCTTTAGTCATAAGTGTCTCCCTGTTTTCAGGACCAAATCAGAGCTAATTCAAAGGCAAACTTTTTTGAAATGTGTGTACCCTGGATAAATGCTTACAGATTTTTTTTTTCTGGTGTCAGAGAAATTAAGAACGTGGCCAAAATGGCCCCAAACCAACATCACCCTGGAGCTATGCTACTTTTGTTTGCATCAACTGTATCCAAGTCCTAAATGAGGAATTTCTTAAATTACAAAGTAATTACTGAACAAAGTGATTTGCAAGCCATGATGATTCTTGGCAGTTTTTTCCTTCCTGAGGTTTACAGCAGTGTGATGCTGCACAGCCTGGGAGCTGGAAGAGAATTTCTCTTCCTAGTGATGAAGCAGTTCTTTGCATATTTTTTTGTGTGTGTTGCTTTTTTTTTTTAATTAAACTGAAAACAACAAAAAAACTCCTTAAATTAAAATTTTAAAATCTTTAGTTACCTTGTTAGAACTATTTTTTTCCCAGTACAGCACAATGCACTGGAAGCAGTGTCAGTAAATAAGTCAAGGGGAAAGGGATGGTGCTGACAGGAGGATTAGTGCTCTCTAAATTGTGGATGTGATTATCCTGACCTTTTTCTAACATGGCAGAGAGATGAAAGTGACAGTGTCCCAGAGCTTTCCAGGTACATTCCTATACCTGGGATGCTATGATGCTTCAGATCTTGTAGGGAATCTTGTTATTCCCCTGCAAACCATTAAGTATTGTATTGCATCTCATCATGAATCCTGTGTTAGACTATCTAGGCAACAAATGTCACTGCCATGGAAATACTTAATTAGCCTCTGCACCCCAACCTACTCCAGAAATGCATGCCCAGTTAAACCTCTGCAGTTTAGAAGCATGGAATGTGTTGTATTGGAAAGGACCTTCAAAGGTCATCTAGTCTCGCCCCCCTGCAGTGAGCAGCAACATCCTGCACTGTATCAGGTTGCTCATCAAGCCTGGCCTTGAGCATCTCCAGGGATAGGGCCTCCAATAGCTCTCTGGAAACACTGTTCCAGTGCCTCACTATCCTCATTGCAAAGAGCTTCTTCCCTATGTCTAATCTCATCCTACCCTGCTCTAGTTTGAAACCATTGCCCCTTGTCCTATCACCTCATGCCCTAGCAAATAGTCCCTCCCCATCTGGAGTACTGTGTCCAGCTCTGGTGCCTTCAGCACAAGAAGGACATTGACCTGTTGGAGAGACACCAGAGGAGTGCCACAAGGAAGATCAGGGGACTGGAGTGCCTCTCCTACAAGGAAAGGCTCATAGAATTGTGCCTGTTCAGCCTGGAGAAGAGAAGGCTCCATAGATACCTCATAGCAGCCTACCAATGTCTGAAGGAAAGCTGGGGAGGGACTGTTTGTCAGACTGTGCAGTAATAAGATGAGGGGCAATGGTTTTAAACTAGAGCAGAATAGGTAGACATTAGGAGAGTTTTTTACCATGAGGGTTGTAAGGCACTGGAACATGTTGCCCAGACAGGTGGTGGAGGCCCTGCTCACTACAGGGGGGTTGGATTAGATGACCTTTGAAAGGTCCCTTCCAACTCTATGATTCTATGATATTTTAGCTAAGCCAGCATGGCAGGCCTTACTCTTACAGTGTCCAGGGTGATTTCCTAATTTTGTCTTGTGTTAGCCTGTTTTTACCTCTCTGCACTTAGTTATCTTACTTAATATGCACATTCATGTTAGTCAAATGCCATTGTGACAGCCCCAGGTAAGAGCTGACTGGAGAATGATGCTTAAACCCTTGACAGATTTTGCTGTTGTTTGCATTTACTTTGACTTATTTTTTTTTATTCTCTGAAAAACCTTCTCATGGTTGTAATTTTTTCCAAGTTTTAGCTAGACGTTACCTATTTCTGACTGCTGCCACTAAGACTTAAATGAAGAATAAAAATTTCTCCAAGGTGTGCCATTAGGAAAGGCATCAAAGCTTCCTTCTGGAAAGAAGCCAGGCTTTGTAATAAACTATAAATTTAAGTAAAATGAACAAGAATCCACACTGGCAACATTTCTAATTAAAGGAAAAAGAACCTACTTCATGTACGAGGAAGACTGAAATTGTCAAATTCCCTTAGAACTGAGGAATCAGGTGCTATTCTGATCTTACGATGACATCTATGAGACATTCCCAATCTCTGCCATTAACATAAATAGGTTTTCCCACCCAAAGGCATACACTAGACTTCTAATGTCAGCACCAGATTGTATCTCACCTTGATGGTCTACATTCCTCTCTTCTGTTTCGCAATCTGCTTTAGAAGATTAACTTATGCCAGGAGGCCCTGACATTTTTACAATAATTATAAAAGAAACTCCCTTCATATGAAGGCAGCTCGGACTCAGTTTCACTGCCCAAACTATTTACACAATTCTAGATATGGCTACTTCACACAATTTTAGATTCATTTGGGTATCTCACTTGGCCTTCAGCTGCTGGTCAGAAAATCTGTGGGTGACATCGACATCTTGCATGGTATCTATCAGATCCATATAGATGTTTTGAGAACATGAAGCAGTGAACTGATAAGAAACCATTGCAAGTGGCTACATCTGAGACATGCGTTCATTTAGAGTCATTTGAGAGTAAATCCTTACACTGACTACATTGGAAACACAGCCTAAATGCAGACTGAAAAGCCATTTAGCAAAAAAACTATTGAGAGTCTCAATATTTATGCTAAAGCATAAACACAATTGCTCTATAGATTTCATTGAGCCTCTTTAGACAGGTGGATGCCTGACCTTAGGTGTCTTCGTCTGGAGTTGAAGCCTGCTTTGTATTTGGTCAGGTAACCATTTCATTTGATGCATCTATGCCTTTCAGGCAGAAGAGCTGAAGAGCTCAAAGCTCAAAGAGAGCTCCAGTGAAGACCCAGAGCAACAGTGGGTACATGACCTTGAGAAAAGCCTGGAAAAGTTTGTTGTCAGCCAAATGGTGGTGTGTGGAGTGATCTCCTTGTGTCCTCTACCAAGGGAAATGGTGTTTGGGAAGTACACAGAGATGCACGGAAAAGCCAGTTAGCAGCTGTTTTCAGCAATCCAGAGGAATCCCATTTTTTGTTAGCTACTGGGGCCCAAGAAAGACTCTTCTGTCCTTTATTTTTTGTTTCATAAAACATTGTGGTACAGCAACTTCCATGTGTGTGCGTTAGCCATGGCAAACAGTGCCACAGAAAGCCTGGCTGTGCTACATCTGCCAAGGAAATCCTCAGATTGGCATCCAATTCTTTAGATCAGAATTTCGTTAGAAGTGGCTGTAATGCATGAAAAACATCTTGGAATAGCTATTGTGGGAGAAGCTGTGTTATTCCCCTTTGATAGATTCATGGAGTATAATAATTAAAAGGAGTCATGAGTTAAGCAAAGCTCAACAAAACAAGCTGATGCTGACATCCACAGATAATGCCAATTGATAGCTGGTTGGCATTATGAATTGTTTTATAATTAGGTAATTAAAGCAAGTCTGTACAAACCTTCACTTTCAGGAAGCTATAAAAGTACATGTAGCTGTAAAATTAAATTTAGCCATTAATTTCTTATCAAGTCTGTTATGCCTGCTTGTAGAACGCTTAATAAAGAAGTTTATACATGCACAGTGCCATTCACTTCTAGAAACTGCAGAGTGCAACAGCACAGTTATAAATACCGAACTGCAGTTGTTAAAATGTATATAACTTTTTGCTCTTTATCCCCTTTCAAGCTGAAGTTATTACAGCTTTCATCTGTTAAAGGCGGGAGAACATCAGAAGACAGTCCTACTGACTTGGCTGAGGCTATTCAAAAATACCACATTTTGTATGCAGGATCTCATGGCTGGGAACTTAAACTGTTGTGTTATTGGAATTCTAATTTCTTCCTGACTTTAATTTCTGTTCTGCTGCCACAGAAACAAATTCTAGGACTTCACAGGGAAAACAGCTGTTAGTAGGTAGTGAGCTCTGAGTTATCACGTGATCTTTCTTCTGTATCCCACTTGAAATACTGTGTCCAGCTTTAGACTCCTCAGCACAGAAAAAACATGGAACTGCTGCAATGGGTGCAGTGGAGGGCCACAAAGATGATCAGGGGGCTTGAATACTTATTCCGTGAAGATAGACTGAGAGAGAGTTTGGGCTGTTCCGCCTGGAAAAGAGCAGGCTCTGGGGAGACCTCATAGTGGCCTAAAAGTACCTGAAGGGGGCCTACAGGAAAACTGGGGAGAGACTGTTCGGCAGAGCTTGTAGCATTAGGATGAGGGACAACAGTTTTAAACTAAGGTAGGACTAAATTAGATGTTAGGAAAAGTTCTTTACAATGAGGGTAATGAGGCACTGGAATAGGTTGCCCAAACAAGTTGTGGATGCCCCTTCTCTGGATGTGTGTCCTTGCACATGGCAGGGAGTTGGAACTAGATGATCATTAAAGACCCTTCCAACTCAATCCATTCTATGATCTTGTAGGCCTAAAGTACACTGAGGTAGACTGAGTCTCATAGGAGACACAGATGAGTTGTTGATGAATGAAGACAAACCCGTAGATTCACAGTAAGAAAAAAATTAATCAGAATGCAAGCCTACAGAACAGGTTTGTCTCTGGGATATTTAGTTCAACTCTCAGTTGCACTTGGAAATCAATAGTCTGGGGATGAATCTTGATTCTGTATATCAGAATTTTCAATTATCAGTACAGAGGATCCAGGGTCTTTTAAAAAATATGCAAACTAACTTGCTAAAAACATTTTGTATTTTTTCATGGACTAATGATGAAGGCTTCTCTCTGTGCTACTTTTAGTTTCAAGTGACTGGAGCCAGGTTCTACAAGTTATATACAACAGAGAGGCTATTAAAAATGTATTTTACCTTGGGTACTTCCTCCTAATGCTGTATAAACTAAATGGAGAAATTACTGTGGAACTAAAATGAACTAAAAACAATGGACAAAAACAATCACCAACTCAAAAATGACTGAACTGTCTGCTATGAAAAAGTTCCTCAGTATTGAGTCAGTTTATTTTTGGAGGGAGCACTGTTGCTGAAAAGTTCATATTGCAACAGTAAGTCCCATTCACACAAACGCAGGTTACTTGAACCTCAACTTCAACTTTTTAACTGTGAGGGGATTGGGACTTTGAAATAGGTTGCCTGCTCAGAGAGGCCTCCTCTCTGGAAGTGTTCAAGACCAGGCTGGACAAGGCACTGAGCAGCCTGATCTAGTGGGAGGTGTCCCTGCCTATGGCAGGGGGGTTGAAACTTGATGATCTTTAAGGTCCCTTCCAACCCAAACTATTCTATGAGAGATGGAGGCATCTCTGGAGGCATTCAAGGCTGGGCTTCATGAAGGTCTGAGCAACCTGACCTTGTGCAAAATTCCCCTGCTCACTGCAGAGGGGTTGGACTGGATGTCTTTGAAGGTCCCTTCCAGCACAATACATTCTATGATTAAAATTCAAGGATCTTATGCAACATCCTTTTTTTTTTTTTTTTAATATTTGCTTAACAAGCCAATACATCTGTGATCATAATGCATTTACTTCCCACAATGGTAAAACTGTAGAATTTCAGCTGCTAACATTATAAAAATTTATGATAAAGTCGAATAAAACAAAAAGGGTAAGATACAGGCAAACTGAATGCTGCCGACTTCAACTGCCTTGCATCTTACTCCATACAAGCAAATTTCCTTCACTGGGAACACCCTTCTGGCAATTAAATGAACTTTCAGGTGCTCTGGGGGCTGACACAATTTCACTTCCTTTGTTTTTCCCATGCTTTATTTATGAGCTGCCAAGTGCTTGTAAAAGAAAAGCCAGGGCATACTCTCTGCATTTCACAATGCTTTAATTATTGGAGCAAAATTTGACACTCACTAGTGTGCTCTTCCAAGTTTTAGTTACAGTAGGATACAAAGCAATAAACTGAAATAGTGGCATCTCAAATGCAGGCATTTTCCTAATCGTGTTGTTATAAAGATGAATCAACAGTGACAAAGGGCTACACTTGTCTCCAAATCCACACATGAAAGTATGGGTATCTATTGGAGCTTCCTGTGTATGATTATTTTTTCAAAGCTGGCCATATGCCTTCCACCACAAGCTCCATCAGAGCTTCAGTCTCAATTTTATAATTTATTTTCTGAATTAGACAATGCAAGAGTGAGTTTAAAGTTGTTTGCTGCTTGTGAGCGTTGCTGTTGTCTTTTGAAGATCTTTTCCCCACCTCAAAAGACAGTATTTTGCCAATAGTTAAAAATTTCCTTTAGAAAAAGGCTTAAAGTCTGAAATGTTATAAATGCTAATTGTCTTTTGACAAATGAGATGTGAACAGATTTAGAAAGTGGTGGCATTGTAGGCAAAGAGAAGTCTGAAATTAGCCTGAATGCTTACATTTGGCACTTCAGCTTTTTAGTAGCCAGAATTGGAACTGCTGGCTTTCCAGCTTCTGTTTCCTTGCTGCAGAGTAGATACACTGTAACTGCTGTACAGAAAAAAATTTAGGTTTATAACACGCAACAACACTGATACTAGCAGTACGATTTGTAGAACAAACACCTACGACCTGAGCTGTGTTGCAGTGATTTTATTCATATTTTGTTCGTATATTGAACTTCCCCAATCTTCAACTGCAATGCATTTTGACACAACAGACCCCATGCGGGCATAAGTAAGATCAATCTAGCAACCAGGCATTACCCTGCTTTCACCAGCTTTGACACAAACTGCCCAGTCCATGCTAGGGGCTTTTCAGATGGCAGAAGATTCCTCTCAAATCACACCAAGGTGGTGGTGTACATAGCTAAGATCAGCAAAGAGTTGATACTGCTCATGCAAGCAGAGAGAACATCAGGTTATGACAGACTGATGTCTGTGCCACAGCCACCTCCTCAAGAGTAACATCAACTTCACCTTCTCAACAGGTTAAGCCGATACAAAGAGACAGAAATGAGAGCAGATCAGACAAGACATCCTTCATTCTGCTCTGCTTGTTCTGGAGTGAGGAGGCAAGTAACCCATGCACACATAGAAGCCATTGCTTCCAATATTACTGCTGCCATCACCCATGCAGTGGGCAAAACGCATCACAATGAGACTTGCTCAGCCTAACCACCAGGCAAAGGTTAACACAATTTATCCACAAATATAATTCAAATTTTAAGATTACTCAGGGGGTGCTAAGTAACCTGCAGAGCCACTTTAGTCTCACTTTTATTGCAATGGCTAAGAGGCAGGCAGAAGTATTATGACTCAGCTAACAAGATGGTTGCTTCTTAAACACACAGTAAGCGTAAACATGTCACCCTGCATCTGTCTGCATCAGTAAACCCTTTTAACTACAGCAAGAGGAGACTAAACGACAGAACGCAGATTTGTGTACAATAGTTTTTTCTGATCTCCCCCTTGTGTTACCATAGAGTTCTAGATTTATTGCTTGTTTCTAAAGAAAGAAAAATGCTGTTATTTTTGCATCTAGTCCTTATTACATCTATAGGTATTTAAGTTACTCAATGTGCTGTGTTGCAGTATTTTAGAATAATTTCTCTTTACTCATTTTTCACTCATCTGCAAAATCCTCTGCTTCTGTTACCTAGATGTGTTACATATTTTCCGTGCTCCAACACTATCATGTGCTAAAAGGTAACTGGGTTTTTTAGTCTCTGAACAATTCAACCAAATGGCATCTTCCAGGAGGATATGTGTATCTCCACTGATTTTTTTAATACTCTGTCTCAAAACACTCACAAACATGACAAATGATATTAAAATTGGCAACTCCTCTTTAACAAAATTACTCTATCTGAGCACTTGGGGTTCATGTGTTGCAGTTCATGTTCTTTAGGAAAGATATGGGCAAATACGAAGCTGAAGTTTTACCCACAGGGAAAAAAAAATTAGAGGGAATAATACATTCTGTAGTACATTGGCCATTGGCTTGGTAAGATTTTTTTTTCTATCAGTTTTAACTTGCTCAGCCCGGAGGTAGTTAAAACATTTTCTGTGCAAGGGGCAACGCATGCCACTGCTCATGCTAATGTAGCACCACAACTACTTGACACCCTGCAGGAAGGAATGAATCAACAGGGTAAATTTTAGCTAATGCTGCAGAATCACACTGAGACCTGTCTCCTCCACCAGCCTGACTCCTCTGGCAGTGAAGTTACAGAACTCCTGAGCAGCACTGCTTCTTTACCATGAGCCGTTTCTAAAACATTCTGTGTCCTGACTGCAGATTTAAACATGGTACGTTGCTTGTGGCTAACGAGTTGTGTGCAGACTTCAGTACTGGTTGGAGGCTCAAGAAGGTGGGTCAAATGTGGGGTAGCTGTCAGTATTTTCATAGTCTATTCTCAGTATTTTGCTTCTGACTTGTATGTTTCTGCATGCAGACACAGCTTACATTCCTCAGGCACAGCCCTCCTTTAAATTCCTAGAAGCATATGGACTTATATGCTCAATACCATGGCTCCATGGCATAACCACTAAGAGCAGACAAGTCCACACAGGTTTTATGTGGCTCTACACTGGGGAAGGACAAACAATACTGAAATTATATGTAATTAGCAAAACTGAAAATAATAACTGATTCAGCAAGACGATTACATCTCCAAACCTTCTCTTTGTTTTGAGTATCACGTTCTTCTTAGGCTTTTAGTGCATGACATCAAATAAAACTTGGGCTAATAGATGATAACCCTCAGTACCACAAAATAGAGTGAGGCGATACAAAGCTCTATTATGGACCATAGTAGAACACTCTAAGCATTGCAACTGCTATGAGCATATGAGATTGTATTTACAATAGAAAATGTACATAACTGTGATCAGGCTGAGGAAAAATCACTACCTCCTCTAGTATTTTTCCCAAACAAAATAGATTGCAATGTATTTTCCTACTTGCACCTCAAGAAAAGACAGAGAATTAATTCTAGGCTATTTCATCTAAGGGAATGGAAATTCACTGTGTACACTTGGATGAAAGTTTTCGCTCTCCAGTTCTTTACAGATTAATAGCTTTGTAGCCAAAACTGTAAGAGCGGTAGCTGTAAGAGTGCCTGAACAAATGAGGCGAGTCAGGCTGGAGGGACCGGAGGTTACTGTAGGGCCTTGTCAAGCTGGTTGTGGGGGGGGTGTGGTGTAGCAGAGGGCAGCCACTAGAGAATAGACAACTCAAAGGCAAAAGGCCACATACCAGTGAGCTGTGGACGAATACTCCAGAGATTTAGTACAAGTGGGATCTGTAGGTATTTAGAATTAGAAAATTACCTTCATCTTTTTCAGGACTTGTTCTGCATGAGTGGTGGGTTTTAGTTGGATATTGGTAGCCACTCCTTATTAACTGCTGCTCAAAAATTGTTGGTCACAGAGGAGGATAAGCTTGTAATTTTCCAAAGATCACATGAGAATTGGAATCATGCTCTGACTGTCATTTTCTTACTTCTGTCTGGAATACAATAATTTGATACAACAATTAATATGGACTCCTACTGTTCTCATCTTGCAACAAACAGACCACTGCATTCTGCATTTGAACTCTGTCTTTTTGATGCCAGCTTCTGTGGGTCTCCTTGCAGCATATTTAATAAAGGTTTTCTTAATAAATATTTGAGTTGCAGGAGTAGAGGTATTGCAATAGAACAGAACTTTTTCTAAAGGAGAAATAAAGTAAGCCCTACAGCTTGTACAGCACTTGGAAAATCTGAGTCAGTTCCACCCTCAAGCTCAGAAGCCAGAAAGCAAATAAAAGCCTAACAATGTTGTGCAAAATAAATAACCACTGTGTGGGGGCACCTGACTGGGGAGTGCATGGGGGAGTTGTTCTTCATTTTTTTTTAATCCTCAAGCTTGGCAGATCTGCCAGAAACTAAATAAACAAATCTTTATTGGAGTCAGGAAAGGACAAGCTAATATAAAACAGGCCAACACATAAATTAGTAGTCCTAGGAGTCTGTTATAGGTGACTGCTTCTGAGAGAAGTGACTTGAAATCCCAAACAAACCTTCTACTGAAATCCTGGGAATGAGTTTATCCAAACACTTTATTTTAAGAATTAGCTAAGGATTAGCGACAGCTATTATGAAAAAAGTGCACGGAGAAATATAAACACTGCCAACTGTTGTAAAATTTACTAGTAAACTTCCTTCAATGGCCTCTTGGCCATCACAGTGCCTGTGGAGCTGCATTCAGTACTGAGCAGTCACAGCAAGTCAGGCCTTTCTAAATCAGTTGATATTTGAAGTTCAAGCATTGCTGCTTCTTTTTAAAATCTAGTGTTTTATGGGATAAAATTTCTTCCTTCCCTTTGCAACCATGAGAACTGTCAATGTCAAAGAAAATAAAAGCTGGAATTCCTGCATAGTATTAACTCCAACAATGAAGTTTATGGCTTCATGGGGAAAAAAACCCACCCCTGGTGCAAGACTAAGGATAAAACAATGACAGCTGGTAACAACTATATTCCTTCATACTCACAGCAACTGTTAAAGCCAACTTTGCCAAAACTTGTCAGGAAATGTCATATTATTTCTTTAGTTTCTTCCTTGGGTTAATGCCAGCTTGTAACATTTCAATCTCAAGTCAGTACATTAGGCTAAAGATGATGATCATATGAACCTTTTAAGTAGATGTCACAATTAATGGCCCAAATCAACAAACAATTAACACTCCTAACATTGTCAAAAGGAGTAGACCTAATCGTGCAGACACAAAAATATGTGCTCTGGAAGTAAGGAAGTGAGAGCTATTTCTGGAGCACTTGAAGAGTATTATGATAATAGTATGTCTGTTCTCACAGTTCAACCACCATTAATCATCATCTTCTGTTTCTCACTTCAGATTACCACTGTCTAAAAAAACCTACTTCTTTCTGAAATGCTCTTATATTTGGTAAATGTATATTCAGATCTTATTTCATGAGAAATACAATCTGCTCAGGCTTATGCTGATTTGGTCATAGCTGGATGAATAGCAAAACTTTAGATAATTTTTTAGGTGTGAGGCTGAAACTATGGCCCTAGAGCCTTCTCTGAATCTTTGAAATGTGAACTGTTGGGTATAACAACAAAGCAGGTTTATGTGATGGCTGAAAAGTCTTAACAGCACTAAACAGCTGAAACAGCAAGTATTTATTTAGATTTAATTGCAGCAGAATCTAATTAACAGCTGTATATTAAAGACTTGAGAGTCTCTGATCTCTTCAAAAAAATCACCAATACTGCCAAAATGATGAACTCATAAAAATCATGAGGCTAATTTACACGGTGAGATTTTTGCACTGAAGTCATATATGTGATTCCTTTGGAATAAAAATAACTGAAAAGCAACAAACCACAAAATTTAAAGGGCCAAATCTGGGAGAAAGAGAGAAATACTGTAATGAAGAGATTTGCACTAGTGTAAAGCAGCAGACTACTCCGATATCAGCTAGGTACTGCAAAGTTTCAGAGATTTTCATGCTATCATGAGGAGGAATCTAGGAAACATGTTTATATTTTAACTACAGAGTTATAATGGCAAAACTGTGCCCCCAGCATGGGTGGATACAGCCCTGCTCTGCCTGCTGCCAAATGATGGGGTGGGCCTGTAGCGCAGGGCTGTGGGTAATGTGAGGGTGAAGTTTATTTCTCACATCTCTCTGCAGCAGAAGAGACACTCAATGGTTTACTTCATCTGATGTGCACACAGGAAAAATGAAAGAAGTTGCAGTACTCCACTGAAAAGAGCTAAGGTCACCTACAATAATGATTTTATGCCTCTCCTCTCTTTGAAATCCCACACTACTTCCATCAGGAGAAAGTTCAGCTTTAGAAATAAAGGCCAAAAAAATTGCATATGACTTTTTTTTTTCTTTTGTTTATCATCTTTTCCTTCCCAGTGCTCCACCGTAGATGAGTAATTTCCCCTTCAGTCCTCAGGGGGACTAACAGCACACACAGCCAACTGTATCAGGAATGGATCTTTATTTTGCTAGGAGAAACATGCCCAGATGTAGGATGTGGAGCACACGTGCAGTCTTCATACTCTCTCTTTCTTAGGTGCAGCTTCCAATCACCATGCAGAATTAATAAAAAAAGGCCACGGCTTCCTTTTTGCGTGTAAAATGGTACTAGGACAGGACAAAGACTTGTAACTTCTCTTCATTCCCATAAACTCTTCAGGTCTGGAGGGACACATGATGATGACTGTTGTACCAACAAGAGAAATACTGCACTAGCCCACTTCATCTGCATGGCTTCCCTCTGCTCTTCAAAACAATGGCATTTGCCCAGGTTCCACCACCTGGCTCTTGGACATGTAGATCTCCTCCAAGGTACGTCACAGCCACAGAAGTTAAAAAAACAATGTTCAAAAAAACTGACATGTGAATATTCATTTCAAGTTAGGCAAAGTTGAAGAGCTGTTTGATATTTGTGTCCAATAACTTCTTGGTGAGCAGTGAGATGGAGCTACACACTGATAATGTGGAAATGGTGAAGTCAGAAGTACATGTAAGTTCATGAGACCATGAAAAATGCTCACTTTTTTTTCCCTTCTGACATATTTTCTGTAGCATTCCTCTGAATTTTTTTTTTTTTTAGCCCCAAAGAGCTGGGAATATTATCCTTCCAGGAACAAGATGTGCAAGAAAATCTGATTGCATACACTGATTTCAACCCAGAGAACATTTTACAGCCTACCTTGAAAACAAAGCTACTAGTTATGGTACTATAATGCTATTGGAATCATAGAATCATAGAATAGTTTGGGGTGGAAGGGACCTTAAAGATCATCAAGTTCCAACCCCCCTGCCATAGGCAGGGATGCCTTCCACTAGACCAGGCTGCTCAGTGCCTTGTCCAGCCTGGCCTTAAACACCTCCAGAGAGGGGGCATCCACAACCTCTCTGGGCAACCTGTTCCAGCGTTTCACCGCCCTCACCATATAACATTACTGATGTTATAGTAAGGATTTTGCGTCTGACTCAACTGCTATCTTACCACTCTATCAGATTGGTTTAATTTTGCTGAGTCTGATAAAGCATTAACTCAAAACATAAATCCTAAGAATTTTCCCAGTCACTTTGACATTTTCTAATTTGCTTACATTTATAAAACCTCCATTCTACAAAATCCTGTGCTGTCACTTTTGTGAATGAATGCAAAACACTCTTGGTGCCACAGTACAGACTTTTACAAGCAGACAGTTTATTCCAGCTGCATAATTCCTGAACTATTGCTAGGCCATTTATGCTCCTAATCAAACCACCTATTGTTTCAAGTAAATGGCTAAAACTAGTATCTGCCTGATTTAAGTTTACGACTCAGAGAGGATGTAAGAACAAGAGTAATTTGGTTTGTATTCTCCAAACAGGTTACTCAATTCGGTATCCAAGTGAAAATGTTCAGTTGGACAGAAAACTAGCTGAGGCAGCTAGGAAGAGAACATTTCTGGTGAGAAGAAAATCCTCTGCCTTTAAAATCGAGGCTGTTCTCAGAGTTAGGAACACACCCTTAGGAAACAGCAAACAAGATTCTCCCAAATATGGGGAACTGCACAGAGTTTCCAAATAAGGAATTCTCCATGGAATCTTAAACAAAGGAAATTATCTTCTTTTCCTACTGTTAGCCAAAAGAATAACTTTTCCCATAGAAGAGTCTTAAGTATTCTTCCCTAGATGAATACGTTCACTTCAGCATTCTGGAGTTCCTATGCTTTCAGTTTTGATTTTGCAAAAGGGTAGAGAAATGATGTCCCAAGTTCCAGTAGACAGAGTTGTTTCTCTAGCTTCTTTATATTCTCTGCTCCAGTTGCTTTGCAAGAGCCTGTCTTCAGAGACAAAGTAAAAAGCATTTTTGAAAAAAATACAAATTATCTTTCTGAAGTCTGTAGAGAATATGTTTATATGACAAGTACTTGTTACTGCTTCCAGAATAATGACACCAAACACGATGTGTATAACTTGTTTATGAAAGAAAAAAGAAAAAAGGAGCATTAACAACTACCTAATCTGCTTTTGTTCTATTAGCTTTCTGCTGAGTAACAGGCTTTAGGAACCTATTACAACCATAGTCAGAGTGCTACTTTCAGATGGATTTAAAAGAACTGCCTTAGAGCCTGTAGCTGAGATGCCTTTCTTTGCTTTCCAGTTCCAGAGCCACCTCTTTCTATTACTTGCAACACCAGCTCATGAGCTCCTGGACAGAACTGTCAATGTAATCTAGGCACAAATCTACAGCTCCTGTATGGAATTTGGATTTTTATCCTTTACTAGTGCTATGCATGAAGTTCTTACTTGTAACTTTCAAAGAGTTGAAAGGCAGACCTCTCAATTACGGCTGCAAGATCTCCCAATAAAATCAGGACATAATTATTACCGATTTTTTTTTCCCTCCAAGAATTTGATAAGCAATCATATTTAGTGGGAGCATGGCCTCTGATCAGTCTACACCCAAAATATTTTCCCTGCCCCACTGTGGGCAGCTGGTAGCTGCTCCAGCCACCTCATTCTCTGGAAGACCTTCTGGTGATACTCCCCTAGAGCTGGCTTCAAGAACAAATACAGCATTAGACTTTATAAAAAGGGCAACTCAGCTGTAATTTCTATGAGAATCATCTTTCCATCTCTAAGCTGAGGGCTAGGTCTCTGTTCAGAACATTTTTCTGTTCCAGCAGAGACTGCAGTTCCTCAGACTTTTTTTTTTTTTTTTCTGCTGGTAACAACAGCAGATTTAACAGACACTGTGAAAGAATACTGGGAGGAAAGAAAAGGTTGGGTTGGCTTTAAGTGAAGAATGCCCTCCTTCCATAGTTTCCTATTCCACTTGGAGAGAGGGCAAAGATAGGGAAGAGTAAGAGCAAAGATTCACATATCTCTCATTTCCCTTCTCTAGGACACTATGCTGGTAGTTGTGTTTCACACATGGTCTTAAATTGAGCACTGGACAACTCCCATCCCAGTCACTGTTGCTCAGTCGCACTCTTTCTGTCACCCTCCCTCTCAGCTGTGTTCATTCCTGGGAAGGCTTCTCTCTTGCCAGGCATGTTCTTGCTTCTTCCTCCCTCCCACCCATCCGAGTTTCCCTGGCAGCTGTGTCTAAGCCTTGCTCCAGCCCTTGGGATGTCTCCACCTACCACTTCCTGCTATGAGAACCCTTTAGATTTATACCACATCTGCTAACTTGGATAACAAGACACCAAACACTGAGCTGTATCACCTCTCAAAGGCACAAATGGAAAGGGATGCAGAAGTGACTTAAAGTACATTGGCAGCTTTTGCTTGGATGCCAAGGGATCCACCCATATCATGAATTGAAATCACTTTTAGTAACTCCTGAGTTCCTTCAGTTCATTTCACCAGCCCCTATAACAGTCACCACAGTGAACACTCCCTAGTACAGGAGCTACTGTGTGGGAGTATTTATGATTGTCCCACACAGCTCTCAAAACATGACAGTTCTACTATGCTTGCAATCCTTCATGGCTCTTCAGCCATAGTAACCTGACCTTGACTTGATCCTTAGCAATTTTTTGGGCCCTAATGTTATTCCCTTGTGTATAACAAGTACAAATAACACAGTTGTAGCCTAGCCAGGGATGGAAGGGTGAAACAGCTTTTAAGACAGAGAAAAGTTGGAAGAAGAAGCAGGAAGATGAGAGCTATAGTCGCTCTGTGGAGACTAGGAAAGGAGCTGCAAAGGGCCTCCCAGTCCTTTGGAAGATGTTCCACAGGAAATTCAGTAAAAAAGAGGAGTCTCTTGATATCTTCTTTGTGGAAAAGGCAGTGAGTTCAGTGCATCATTACTAAGGAGGTGGCTTGTTCTGTTTGTTCTATTCCAAGTTATTAAAAAGGGAAAGAAATAAATGGAATGCGTAACTGCAAATTAGTGTCTGAAAAGACAAAAATTATGTTTATTTCCAGGAGGTATGCCATTCAGTGTTGTAAAACTCTAATGTCTGGGCTGTGAATGCTTCATGGAACTTAAAATTATTTCCACTGGAGCTTAAATCAGAGAAACATCTCAATTACTACAAATTTCTCACACTGTAGAAAAATGAGCTTTGATGCTTTTAAATTTAACTCTTATTTACCTCATAACATTACAGCAGGAAAGGGTCAATATATTCTGAGTATTATATCCCAAATAATGTCAAAACAATGAATGTCATGACTCCTGAAGATACAAACTGTAGTTTTATAGCAGTATGCATCAGGGATAGAAGAGAGACATGAGACAGACAAGGAGAGAAGGTCACTTACTTAGAGCTGAATGCTATATAGCAGCAAATATGTATTTCTAATAATGTAACTCTCAGAGAATGTATACAACAAATCGTTTTGAATCCCTCAAGACTCATGAGTGGAATGCAGTATGTGCTGCGGGCCCAAAAGAAAGAACACACACAGGTATTTCAAGGACTTAATTTAAAATGCTATAAGGTTCTTGTGTATAGTGTAAATTATCCTGACTGCAATTTCAAGGCTCTTTATGCTTGAGATGAATAAAAGCAAGTTTCCTATATCCCTGGAATAATACCATGGAGTGATGTCCAACAAAATAAAGGGCATGTGAGATTTCTGAGATTCTGCTTGATTGATTGATAAATTAGGGCTTTCTCACTTTTACTAGCTTCCACATATGAGGAAAACATCAGTGGTGAACAAAAGTAAGTTTGTTTGCTGTTTTTTTTCCCCACACACAATTATAACAATCCCTATCGGACCCACTTTTCTCTCTCTTGCTTTCTGGAGACTGTGAGTCCCCACCACATCAGCCCAATTGTCATGATAACAGAACTATGCCCTGTTCAGTTTCTGAAAGACAAAAGGGGATCCAAATCCATGAAAGGGTTCATGGCTGTGAATCACTTAAGGAGACTTCCTCCAGTCCAGAGTTAGTTAAGTAAGATCCTGAGCCTCAAAGATTTAGATGTCTAACTTGTATTTAAGGGTACCTAATTACCTTTAAGAATATGAGCCTAAGTCCCTTGGGGTTAACTTGTGGCTCTCTCCTTAGCATTTCCTCCAGCTGCTTCAGAGAGGACCCTGTTCAATTTGCTGAAGCAAGGCATTTCAGGAGGGAATGGGTCTCACTTCAAATCAATGGATACTGTAAGATATCAGAGCAGGTAAAAGCCAAGGTGCTTCAAAGGAACTGCTGGCAACTTCTTAATTCTCATCATGAATTTAACTTCTTGTTCCCACTGACTTAATTTTGTACACACCTGAATCCCACCTACTGCCCTTTCTTCTTATGCTTTACACCTTCTGTATGCCTATACAACAAATTTCTCCACGAGAGCTACGTAACGTGCTGCCTTCCTCTAAGAAGCAGCAGGCTTTTTCTTTTCTCTTCTGCTTTGTAACATCCTTGCTTTGGAATCCATCCAGTAAGCTCCTTAAGCACACAAAGTCACAAGTGCTTAGCACAGAAGAGTATTACATAAATAATAATAATAATATAATTAATAGCCCATAAATGGAACATTAAGGGACTTCTAATCTTAACACATGTTTGGAAAGCAACTTTCTGGAACTATTTAATTTGGGTGAGAGTTCTTAGCAGCAACATAATAAGCAAAATATCAAACAAGTTTGTGCAATTACATAGCCAAGTGGGCTCCAGCATAAGGCTGTATGTGTATAGTCTGGCTGTGGTAGAGTTTTGCCCTTTCCTGGATTCCAGAAGATGATTTTTAAACAAAGCTTGTAGGGAACGTGTAGGATGTGTTACTCTTCTGCACTACTGACTTGAAACTGGGTGCTAGGTTGGAGGAGTGAATAACTTTGGAAGCAGTAGTTTTAAGTTTCTTGAAATAAGAAACTACATAGTGTATGCAGTTACGCACACACTGTTGATGCCTCGATTTAATGGTTTTGATTTTTAAAAGTTTAATGATGTCATATGTAATTTCAACAAGCCTGGTGTTCCAAAGAACATTTTGTTCTCCATTTTCATGTAAGGTTTCCATTTTCATTCTGGGATGAGAATAATCAAGAGTCAGCACTGGCGCTGGAGCCTCTAGCTTATTTGTGACTGAAATGTGTTTTTAAAAATACAGGTATCTGTTAATACCAATTTTTGCTTCAGATCAATTTGGCTATGTTGCAGTGGGAGCTTCAAAGTGATATCGATTACTAAATTTTCCATGAAATGCATGTATTTTAGTAAATCTGAATGGTTTAGAGGGTAGTACTGGAAAAGAGCTGTTTTGGAAAACAGCATTCCCAAAAGCAGGTAAGACCACAGGCCACAGACTCTCTGTGATGCAGCACATGCTTATGGGTTGGCTGACATTTTACATTTGCAGTGCCCTACTCCACAGCAGGTCCTGGGAAGCCACCAGCGTCTTTTCCATATGGACATGGAAATCTGGGGAAAACCACCCTCCCCTTGGAACAAAACAAACCTGTCGAGGAATGGAGAAAACTGTTTGCTTGGAAACTGGGGCACCGCCGCAGCCCTCAGGCCGGTTAGTGTGGGGTAAGAGGATCTTCTGGGCTGAAAAACAAAGATTTGCCCTGTCGTCTCCTGTTTTCCCTCATGTCTCCTCTCCCCACTCCGCGCAGAGGCCACCCTCGGCTTGGGGGGGGAAGGGAAGGAGGACAACAGGGTCGGAGCGACCCGCCGCCGTTCCCGCCCTCTCCCGCCCAGCAGCGGGAAGGAGGGCGCCAAGCCGACTTAACGGCCGCCGCAGCCATGGAAACAGGAGTCCCCTCAAGGGGTCGGGCTCGGGGGGTTGGCGGAGTATTCCCACCGAGGGGGCTGTGAGACACCTCAAGCGCAGCGTCGCAGAGTTTCCCTCGCGCCACTCAATGCTGACTTATGTAAAAAAAAAAAAAAATAGTCCAAGTTTAGGCAGCGCAACACTTGTTATATTATTTGCAATAACCTAGGAAAGTGGCAGCGGACTGAGCCAGTGAGGACTTTCTTGAAAGGGGCGGAAGTCTTAAGTTTAAAGGAGGGGGGACACACACGGACGCTGAGGTACTGAGGCGAGGTGGCGCTGAGGGAAATGGCGGGTGGGAGCGGGGCCTGCAAGGGGCGGCTGTGGCAGTCGGGAGAGAAAGAGGGGTCGGGTGGGATCTGTTGTGGGCAGATGGTGCTGCAGCTCTTCTCTCTCGGCAGCTGGGAAGGATTGGGGTGTGCAGACTGCGAGGAGGCAGCTGGCATGTGGATGGGGAGGCAGAGAAGCCAGAGGGTAAAACAGGGTTCCTGTACGAGGCAAATAAGAATGTTGAAGTGTCAGAGCCTAGGGTTTGCTTGGGAAAAATAAAGGCAGCAAAGCCTTCATGAGCTGCCATTCTCCCTAAGCTGGAGGAGGGCCTAGCAGGGTGCTGACTGACCCGGCAGCCCAGGTGGCCCCAGCATTGGCAGCTACTGGAGAGTTGCCTTGGTTTGTCTCCTCAACCCTTGCACTGCCCTCCACCAATCCTGGACAAAACCAAGGCAAGGAAGTTAAATGTTGGAAAGGTTGGTGATAGCAGTGGAGCAAACGGGAATGGGATAGATCAGCTGGACTGGAAGCATGGATCTGCATCTATGGTTTGCTATTCCTGTTCTATCAACAAATAACAGTGAGACACCATCACGTCCCTGTGCCACTCATCTATCTAAAAGATGGCAGTTTGCCACTGATAGAGGTTAATCCTCCAGTGCAAACGTCAGAAGGGCATGTTGTGGAGGGATAGTGTTCATCAATCCTGCCAATGATTGTACAGTAGTGTAGATGATTTCAGATGGTGGGATGCATGTCCTTTGCTTTAAGTACAATCTGCAAAATTATGCCACAGTTCTCTTAATTTATTTGCCTTCTGCATATATCCATCACATTGCAGGTTTCAAAAGCATGATTTTGTGGGTTTTTTTCCCCCAGAATGATTCTCTTCCTTGATTCTTGAGGTGGGTGATGCTGGAGGGATGAGCTATAGCTGGGCCCTGAAAGGGGATGTTGCTTGTCTGGCTTCTGTTTCAGTTTTACAGAAACTAGTGAGCAGCATGGTGGAGGTCCAAGGGAGATGGGATGCTCCCATGAGCAAGAGAATTAAATGCCAGTGAGCAGAACTGCATTCTCTCTTTGCCCACAGAATAGAGCAGCTATGTAACCATAGAATTTATTGAGCTGGAAGGGACCTGCAAAGGTCGTATAGTCCAACTCCCCTTTCAGTAAGCATTTAGAGCATCCAGTCTGGCCTTGAATGCCTCCTGGGATGGGGTGTCTATCACCTCTCTGGGCAACCTGTTCCAGTGCCTCACCACTCTCATGGTGAAGTATGTAATGCGACGTGATGCTGGTCAGTAGCTTAACCTCCACCTTACTGGCCACTGCAGCTATGTACTCCATTGGTTGGGTGCCTAATTTGTCGTGTCATAGCCACAGCTGAAACTGCCAGAATTCTGCTCCAAATGGAATGCCAAAAATGCTATATGCTCTAAAAAAATAAGCAAAACAAAAGCTCACACTGAGAATATAAATTACTGCTTCTCTTATTTGCATCCATTAGCAGCCTTATGCTTTAGAAATTAATGTTTAATGTGATACCTGTGTTTTCTGTTTCCCCACATCACAACTACCCATACACTATTCCTTGCTTCTGTGTGGCAGCTACCAGCTCCCCAAACATACTGTTGCAACCTTTTGTGGTCCTGCAGTGCTGATCATTGACAGGCCAGTCTGAAATTATTGCAACTGTGGAGGCCGGGAACTGTTCTGCCAGAGTGGGACTGGGCAGCTGGTGATGGGAGCTGAAAGAGGAGAACTGTCATAACTGCTTTTGCCATGAGAGGAAGCTTTCTATATTGGCACCCTGAGTTCCCTCATGACTAGAGTAGTAACAATGGTATGAAAACTTGCCCTTCACCTCCAAAAAGTGTGTAACAGCATATACGTTAATGTTGGTGAGCTCTTGAGCGACATCAATAAGTAGTTCTCTGCAGTTAGAGCAGCATTTGGTGTATAAGGACGCAAAAGCACAGGCAGAACAGAGGAGGAATCACATTGTTGACCGTGAGCCCACCAAATGATCACTGTCTGTTCTGCTCACTGAACGAAGCTGAAAAAAGAAAAAAAGCCCTTCTTAAAATACCACATATAATTAAAGACTGCATCCTTACATGGTTGTGTGGGGGTATAAGCACAGCTCTTAACCCATCATTTGACTAAAATACTAATTTCTGTAGAGATACTCTATATGTCTCAAAATACTTCTCTTCCCTTTTAGATCCAATCAAGATGGCTGTTCAACCTGTCAGTTACACCAGGGAGAGTGCTGCAGACTGTGAGCAGCGTCCCAGTGCCTAAAGACCAGCAAAGAGCTGGTAGGATCTCCTGAGTCCTGCCTGCCGTTGAGAGAGCCCAGCCTGGTGTAGCCAGCTCTTGAGCCAGAGAGGGGTTGCTGCATTAATTTCCTTGCCCTGAAAGCAGCATGTGTGGCAAGAGGTGTGTGGATAGAGGGAGGTAGCCTTTGTTCCCTAAGGAAAAGGAGGCTCTGAGATGTTATTGATTTGCTGGGGGTGAGTCTTGCTGGAGGGTGGAGGGAGAGAACTGGGCAGCAGGGACCTGTGAGAGGATGGGTTGCCCATGAGAGATTAATATCTTCAGCAGACCAGAGAGCAGGCACTAACAATGCCAGAAGATAGAAGGGCAGAAGTTTCCTTTGCGCTATTTGTCTTATGGGAAAAAGAAATGAGGAAATAGATTTGAGGATTTTGGATATAGAGAAGGGAATAACGCTTGCAGAGTACCACAGCTCATCTAGCAGCAACAGCTTTTTTGAAGGCTGTTTTAAGTTTGCCTGTAGCTTAGGAAATGGTGACTGGAGGGGTGGGGAACTTAGAAGTGCATGTTTATTGGATTACTTTTGGTTTGAAATAAGGGCAGCTTCTGGGACAAGTGGCCAAGTTCCCAAGCTAGTATTTTGTGGTTTTACAATCACACTTTGAAAAATGTTTTCTCCTTCCTGTTGCTGTGCGGAAGATCCACCAAAATAGCCCTGAAGATTGCCAGCACACCAGGCAAAAGGAAAAATTATTGCTAATAGCATCTGTTTTGCAGTTTATGTGACATACAAATGCCAGGAGAAAAATAAGTTTGAAATGCAAATGTGTTTTCTATTGTTTTTAGCTTGACAGTGACTCTTTAAGAATATAACTTTGCCTTCAGAGTTTACTTTTCATTTCCCAGTAAATAAGAGTTAGGCTGACAGGCGGGGTTACTTTGGGCTTTTTTTAGTTGTTCCTAAAATCATGGCCTAAAAACTCCTAAAATGCAGATTGTGCTGTTGCATGTTTTTAGAAGGACTTGTTTTATGCCTTCCCACAGCACTCCATACTCTGTTTTACTGTTGCACATTTGCCTGTAAGTCTGTATTCAAAGAAATGATATTTTATAACTTTGCTCTCTTAAGTAAGAAAACGTGAAAAGCACTTCCTCTCTTTTTATGGAACAGCTGTGGTACAAAAGTAATGACCTAATCAGGGCACAGGTGATCACTGATATGTTACTGTGTGGAAATGTGACTGTGCCTTTTGGAATGGCTTTCAGCAACACAGCCAAGCAGTTTTCAAGCAATGTGTAGACACAAGCCAGAAATCATTCCCAATAAGCAGCCTGGAGACTTGTTTTAGGAGAGAAGGAGAATGCTGCCACATGGATTCACAATGGTGATGTTTCAGGTTTTGCTAATGAGGTAACTAGTATGGACCCTGCTTCAAATCTTGTTCAGTACTTGCCTGTCCTCCCCCTTTCCTGTGTGATGGTCCTGGTCCTGTGCAGAATCTATTAGGAGGCTCTCAAGCGAATGGAACATAAAAGAGGCATGGATCTTGCTAGCTTGGTTTCTTTATTGAATGGATGCAGTGATTTTAAGTAACAAAATGCAGGTTTGTGTCACATTTCAGCTGCACCAGATATATCTGAGTAGTTTCCACCAGCAAAACATGCTTTTCCTCTAGGATGTGAAGGAAGAGTTCCAAGGTAAAGTAAGAAGTGGGATAAAATTTATTTCTTCTCTTAATATAAATCATCTGACCCTGGCAATGATTGTTACATCAGCTGGGTGTGTTCACACCTGACATTACCACTAAGCCTGAGATCATTAGTCTGTGAGAGATCAATATCATCTTCAAGAAGTGAGGTATTTTAAACCCGTCTCCTTCTGCATGCAGCTTCAACTGTTCAACCGCTAAACTTACATGTACAGCAGCTGTAAAAGAACAAAATAAATTCCAACTTTCCTTCCCCTCCTTCCTCAAACACTGTGGATCCTTCCTAAATAGTGTCTGTGGTCATCTATTTAGGTTACTTGCAAAGTTTCCACTTACTGCAGTCATTATGTTGAAGAGAGGGTGTTCCTTCAGTACTAGAGAACAATGGCTTTGTGATAATAAGAGCAGAAGTAGAAATGGAAAAAAGACCCAAGGAATGGAGAGGCCTAGCCAGGTACTACCCTCTTACCAAATAGTCTTAGGAGAGGACTGGAAAAGCCAGGCTCGTTCTGAGCTATCCCATCAGCTTTGACTGAAAGCAATTGCTGACAGTTTTGCAGAGTTAAGGTTGGATTATGTTTCTTGAGGCAAGTAGGCTGTCTGTGCAGTAAACTCCAAGCACTTTTCATTTGTCTAGTTCACAGCTTGTCACATCTGAAGAGACAGAGCTCCAGTTAAGCTTGGAAACACAGCAAAGGGACCTGTGTGCACCTCTAAAGTGTCTTCCTTAAGAACAAGTCAGTGAAAGCAAGTCCTTGCTTCTAAAGCGACTCTCCTTTAAAATCTTTGAAGTTTTGCTCTCCTCCCTGTTTGGCTGCAAGAATATCTGAGAAGTTTAGTCACAGAGACTTCCACTGGAGTGAACCCTGTTGGTTCACCAGAGTAGTACTCCTACACCTCAAAACAGCTGTCTGTAGAAGAGCAGGATTATGCAGTTGATAAGCCTTTAAAATCAAGTTATAAATTTATCTGCTACATACTTGAGACAGGATTTTTTTAACTCAAAAAAGACACATATTAAGGAGAAGCTTATGTACATGCAAACAATAGAGAAGGAGAGCTGTTTGTGGCACAAATTGGATGTGTGTGTAATCAGGATGCGCTAATCCAGACTTGCACAGATCATGCAATGAATGTCTGAAAATTTCCAAAGTTGCCTCTGGGATTTGAGTATTCGATTTGCCATGGTACCAGGCTGTTTAAATGCAGTGATTAGAAGTACAGAAATAATGCAAGGCCACAAAGAGAAGAGTTGAGCAACTCTTGAGAAATCACTTTTTCACCAGAAGTGATGCCAGTGCTTGCTCACAGCTGCCCTGAAGCAGCTGTAGCTGTGAGGACCATGTCCTCAGACAACTCCAGCCGTTGTGCTTTTTGTAAATTGGCTTTCATAGGTTCTAGGTTTTCCTCATCAGTATGGAGGAGGACAATCCTCTTTTGAAATGCTTGTTGATCCTACTCTTTATCTTAACTTGGTTTGACCCAAAGAAATCTGCAGCGCTTTTGAAATGAGCTTGCCACTGCTTTTACATCGCTCCTGAGTGGAAGACTTTCTGTGCTTGGTGTTGTGTCAAAAGCCTTTGCTCTACAAAAGTCTACATCCATGTAAGTGTGTTTTTCCCATTTTATTTCAGTCTTTTATAAGAACTGTGGAATAAAGAAAAATGGTTAGGTTTCTCCACACAATTCCAGGAATCAAAAGTAGAAAACAGTAGAAAGATCTGTATGTGAACTGAAATGAAATCTTAGGGAAATCCAAGTTGATTATCGTATAGTATATTTTTAAAGCTAATAAGTAGCTAAAACCACACTTAAATCTTTGAAATTTCATATGGAAACCACTTCTAAAATAAACCATCCCTGTTTTTCCTTTCTCTCAGTTCCTGGGGTACTTGACACAGCTTGTATTTTGTGTGGTGCAATTAGTGTATTAAGCCCTGAATTGAAGTGATAGAACTTACCCTTTGTTTATCTTTTTTATTTGCTTGCTTCTTGCCTTTAGCCCTGAGATGATGCCTTCTGTCCTTTATAGAAATATGTCCTTCCTTTACATGCCCAAGTCACCAGCCATTTGAAACAGCCCACATTTTTAACACCAGTAACCTCTCCCATTCCACTTTTAAAAGACTGGTGGGCTGAACTTATCACTCCGTTTTTGTGGGTTCTAAGGAGGTGTGAGTTGAGAGACAGAAGAGCTGACATGAACCTGGTAGAAGGGTGAACTACAGTGCACAATGGTGTATCTGACCAGTACAGAAGATGGCTAAAGGGAGACTGTGCTGGTTTTGTCTGTGATGCTGTTTTGGATTTGTGCTGGAAACACTGTTGATAATACAGGGCTGTTTTCATTATTGCTGATCAACGCTTATGCAGAGTCAAGACCTTTCCTGCTCCTTACACCACTCCACTGGTGAGTAGGCTGGGGTGTACAAGACATTGGGAGGTGACACAGCTGACTTCAGCTGATCAGAGGGACATCCTACCCAATGTATGGCATCATGCTCAGCATATAAAGCTGGGTGAAGAAAAAGGAAGGGGCAGCATTTGTGGTTACGGCATTTGTCTTCCCAAATAACCATTAAGCATGATAGAGCTTTCCCAAGGATGGCTGAAGATATGCTAGCTGATTGAAGTGGTGAATGAAATTACTTTGCTTCCAAATGTGTCTTTTGCTCTACCTGTTAAACTGTCTTTATCTCAAACTGTGAGTTTTCTCGCTTTTAACCCTTCCAATTCTCTCCCCCATCCTAGGAGCAAGTGAGCAAGTGCTGTGTAGTGCTTAGTTGTTGGCTGGTGTTAAACCACAAGAAGTACAGAGAGGTTGAAGAAAGGAAAGCCAGAACATTTTAAGACACTTTCAGAGAAGCTCTCATATGTCTGTTTTATGATGCTGTGTTTTGTGACAGTGTTTTGTGAGGTTTTTCAGCAAGACTTTTAAAAGTCTTAGCCACTACCCCTCTAATTTATGTTGTCACCTACCCCAAGCATTTCACTTGCTTTCTCTACTTTTCTTTTTTGAATCTATTGGGAAGTTCCTTTTCTTATACCCTTTTTCTCCACAGAAGATACTCATTAGCTGTCCATGGTTTTTTAGTCCTTTTCTCTCCCACTCCAGAGACTGTCTGATGATGTCTCTCACATCACTTCAGAAAATACTGTGTTAAAATTCCCTCACTTTTGGAGCCTCTTTTGTTATAATACTCTCAGCTGTACATTGGTAGATCAAAGAAGCAGAAATCATTGCCATCTTAAGATAAAACATCTCCACTGCATCTAAGCACAACTCTGTGATAAACATGAACTGTCTTATCTTGTGGCTATTCTTTTCCTGTGGCTACTATCCCTTCAAGCCCATTCTTCAATTTCCTACCTGAGCTTGGGCCAAAAGTAGGATCCAGCTATTGAGATATAATGAAAAGCATTAGAAGGGCTCAGAAGTTTATCTTCACAGCAGGCCAACAAGCACCAGCCTTTCAGAAAGTCAGATCAATTAAAGGGTGCCTCTTGGTTTACCCCTTCAAGCAAGCAGAAAATTGCACAAAGATGTGAATTATATAATGACATAGAAGATTTCTCAGATAAATTGTTGTGACTACCTCAACAAATAAGTCAGATACCTTGGACATGTAACGCAAGATGGTAAATCTGAACCATCACTTGCCCTCTAACAGTATACTTTGCCTCTCTTGTAGATTTAATTCATCAAATTGAATTGTGTTTTCACAGGGACACATCAGAGAAGTTGCTGCTAGACATTTTTTGTCAGATTCTTAAAAATCAGTTTTTAAATCAGAGCTAGGTGGCACAAAATGTCTGTCCACATAAATAGTCATTTGCTTAGCTGACAAGGCAGAATTCCCTGCCTGCTGTAACCTACCAGGGAGTGATTATGTCCTCAGAAATAGATTACATGCATGCTGTCCTTCACTGTGGTGGAACCGAGCTGGTTTAAGCAAGCCATGTATCTTGTCTGGTTCAAGACACAGCCTGGAAGGTTTCTTATGAATGAATAGCTGTGATCTGCACTTGCTGCAGTCTGAAGAGCACTGGTTTGAGGCGGCACTTTGGACTGGCTACAGCAGCCTGTTTTCTCAGTGGAGAACACCCCTGAATCCCACACATGTTCCATCTTCTGGGCAACAAGCCCACAGTCTCCACAACAGGTTATGTGAACGGGAACTATGCCTGTCTTGCTCACCTGTGAATGAACTGTAAGTTGAGGACAGCAGGAACAGTTGTCCCTTCACATAGTTTGTCAGTGCTCAAAGAAAGCATGTATGTAATCCCAGGTCTGTAAGAGAGAAGATTAGTTCCTAGCAGGACATGTTATAGGAGAGACATTGTCTTCCACCCTACTGCTTGGCTGCACAATCCAGCATCAGGAGTAGTGCTTTGTTACTGTTGTAGTTATCATTCATGACAGAGTTTCAGTTTGATGTTCTGCATTTCAAACCAGTTCATTTTGGCATCATTTCCCATTGAGATGTGCTCATAGGTAGTTCTGATGGCTGTGCTTCATACACCTCAGGATCAATCACATACAGCACAACTAAGGTTCTAGTGTAGTATTCCATTCCAGCCAGAGAACAGAAAAAAATAACAGAAAAAATAATTTGCAAGAACCATCCCACAGAGGCAAAAGGATGAAGTATCTCAGATTATGTCTCCCAGAAATGTGTTGTGGAACTTAGGCACAGACATGTTATTAACAGACTGATCCAGTTTGTTTCCAGTGTGTTCCAGCAATCCATGTTTGAATTAAGATGATAGATTCACTGATCAAATACTTCATTTTTCTAGGGGAAAAAAATTAAGTTCTTTGTTAGTTACATTTTTCAGTAAAAATGTTTTGGTACAAGTTTTAGAGCAACTCTGAAATCTAACATATTTGGACAGTCATCTTCTCATTTACAGCCCTTAATACAGAACAAAGGGCACTCAGATGCAATTCTTTCAAGTTTTGATCAGGAAAGAAAGTTTTTGAATGTTTACTGAACAGGATTAGTATAAAGTACTGTAGTTTTTCTAGACATGTAATTTCCAGCTTGATTGTCCTCTCATATTGATGTTCTCCTTGTGAGTTCTTGCTATCTGCAGCACAAGTGGAAGAGCAGTTCTGTTGTGAATGAAGGAAATCAGTACAGCTGCAAGTTCTGCATCAGCTCAGAATACAACTAACGCATCAGAGGAAAGACTAAGTTTGAGGGATGTCATTCAGAAATTACAGGAAGCCAGTTTACTCTGAAGTGGACCAAACGGTGGGGGAAGTGTTACTGTGAAACTGAAAAAGTCCTCAAAACTGCAACTTTCACGATATGAAAACTGTATGTTCATCCTCTGTCCCAAGGAATTAGGAATATCAGTTTCCATTCACTGCTGAGTCTACCTCACTGCTTAATCTGCCTCAGTTGGTGGTACTGCATTTTCAATTTCACTGTCTTTGCCTATGCCTTAAGACAGCTGCTCTGAATTTCTTGATGACACCTGCAGTTTTGACCCCTACAATGAGAATTCAGTAATTCTTCCTGTCTGCTTGGATGAAGAGTTGTGGTAACCAAGTGTTTCCTTTGAAGTCCATGTGCATCCTTCTGCCCCTTAGCCTTTGTATGTGTGTTCTTGACATGGTGTTTGAAGTCAGCAGGTGAACAATACACACTGCATCATCTCCTTTCTGGTTGCAGGTTAACAACACACTCTCCTGTTCCCCCAGAGGTAACCTGGACTGACAGGGAGGAGTTATGGCTCTGTATTCTGGCCAGCTTCCACTCTGATAATTACAGTCTGCATGCTGATTTAACTAGGCACAGTGCTCAGATTATTTCCCACCAGAGGCTGCTGTCTAGTTTGGTGCTTAGCTAAGATACAGTACACAGGTGGATAGCCTTTGTGTATCTGAAATGCACAGATGTCCTAGATGAAGTACAGGCTGCAGGGATCTAAGAGGAAAAAGGATCTGAACAAATTCAGCACAACGTTGAGCCACCAGGGTATGTAAAAAGAAAAGCCCCCACTCGTGCTACTGAAACCTGATGCCTGATGAAGTGTGCACAGAACAGACTCACACCTTAAGATCAGAAGAGAGAACATCAAAACCTGGGACAGATCTCAATATCTAGTGGTTCCCTTTTCTCCCCTTATGATGAGGGACACCAAGCTTGGAGAAAGGGAGTCCAGTTTATCCTGCTGCAGCAGAGCTCTAAGGGATTTCCTTGCACACAGCAGTCCTGGGTTCCTGGAGGAGGAGGCTGCCTGTGCAGTTCTGATACACCAGGAAATCTGAACTGCCAGAATGGCCTGTGGGAGCACTGCTTTGTACTGCTAAAGCAGGAGAGACTAAACAGAGAACCCCAGAGCTTACATCTCATAGAAGCAACATCAGAAGTTACCTCTCGTGTGTCTGCCCTCTGTGAATGTCAGACCCATCACTACATCAGACAACGGGTACATCTGCGCACATATGCAACCCATGCAACCTATCCACTACTTTTTGTTCATGTTGTGAACTAGCAGACTGACTACACCTACTAAGATCACTGCTACAGCTATTAAATAATTAATATTGATGCATACAAAACATTGTTTCTCTCCTAAAGCCAAGGAAACCAGAACACCACTACTCAGAAAAACTAAACTTATAGAGATCATAACTTTCTTGAAGCAGATAATAAGAATTATAGAATCATTTAGGCTGGAAAAGACCAAGAACTTTTAACACCATTGAGTCCATCACCAAGTCCACCACTAAACCATAGTGCTAAGCATCACACCTGCATCTTTTAAACACCTTCAGGGATGGTGACTTCAATCACCAAGACAAACAACCTAGTCCCCTCCCACATTGGAAGCCTTCGAGCTGGACATCCAGCTCTGTGAGTCAGCTGTGCCCATCCTGCTCCCCAGGAGGCAGTTGCCCTTTGGAGGTCTTAAAGGGCCTCCACAGTCTGTTACATAGCCCCTGCTCTCCAACACTTCTAGCCATTTGTTGGCTTGCTAATGTTAATGTTCTGTGAATTCTTATCAGATATATTTATTACCACAGTTGTTAATGTTTTGAGAAGGCGCAGGCTGGCTGAGGTTCAAAGGAGGACTGGGAGAATGGAAAATAAGCCCTGAAGGTACTTATTTCAGGAGCCTGACTAATGCACCTTCCTAAAAAGGTTGAAAAAGGCCACGTGGTGAGTGGGTGTTGATACTCACAGCTGCAAAAGGTGTTTTAGCTCAGGGCTCTTCAATTCTACATAGCAAGATACAGTTTCTTGGTCTTGTTGTTAGAGCCTGCAACAGTGAAATATATTTATGTGAGGGGAATGAATTAATCACCAGGGCAGAGCACAGGGGGCAACAGTAAACTCACCATTGTTAGAGATTTTTAAAAAGAGAAAAAGAAAGCTGTGCTTTGTCTTCATAGACAAGCCATTGTGCTGAGGAAAGTAGGGTATGTTAAAGATGTGAGGCAGCAAGATCTTAAGGTCTCTCTTTTAACTCAATAACATGCAAATCCTTTGTGTTTCTGCAGTGTAGTCTGTGAAGGTGGCAGTAGGACATCATGTGATCTAAGACTTCTAGAAAATGAGATGTTGCATCTTGTGTAATTACTAGTGGATTTATTTGAATGCAAAGCAATATAAGAAACAATTGTGGTCCCACTGAATTCCATAGGGCTAGTACTCTATGTGCAAGAGCTTAAAATCTTATTATTTTTTATCATTCCCATCTCTGTGGATCCTTTTTTCAGTGCTTATTAGTGCAAAGC
Source organism: Turnix velox (assembly GCA_013400935.1). Classification (NCBI taxonomy): domain Eukaryota; kingdom Metazoa; phylum Chordata; class Aves; order Charadriiformes; family Turnicidae; genus Turnix; species Turnix velox. The sequence goes on from VZTY01003280.1 coordinate 373,747, forward strand.
TCACATGAAGGAAAACAAAAGGAAATCACTCGTTGCTCTGTTTAAAGTCTAAAATAGCTTTCACCTTCACAGGGAAGGTGATAATGAAGATAGTATGGTGTTGGTGAGGGATAGAAGTATGTAACTGGATGCGGATGAGGGAGAGTCAATTTGGAGAGCATGAGAAGCAGATAGATGGTCTTCATAGTCAAGGCAAAGAAAAGCTTACTTTTACTGGAGGATGTGTTGCTTTATGGAAGATTTGTGTAGGCCAGGATGAGAATTGCAGTTTGGGTGCTCTTCCAGCTCCTTTCTATGGCACTTTTTTCCTGAGCTGTCAGGGTACTTCTGGCTGTTTGACAGGAATTCATTCAGCCTTCTTGAACAATGTAAGAAAATTAATTTCCATCATGTTCTTTTCAAATTGAAGAGTTTAGTTAGTGATATTCGTGCTACAAACTGTGTAGATATTATGTGGGTTTTGGTATTTTTTGTTACTTCGTGTAGCAGAAAGAAGTATAGTTGACCTCTTCAGACTATCCATACATTGTTCCTTTGATGTTCCCTTTAAAGAAGAATGAAGATGGGACTTGCTTGTTGGCCAGGGTAAGCATATTTCATACACGGAAAAAGGCTGAAAAAAAATCAACTCTAACCAAAGACGAACTAAAACCAGTGAGAAAACAGAGAATAGACCTTCATCTGATCTTGCCTGGAGTTAAACCTGTGTGAAAGTGGCTGCCCAGGACTGGGGACCTGCCCTCCACAGAGGAATGGAGCCAGGCTTGGATGGGCAACTCTGCTTTGCCTTCTGTTTCCCATCAGAGAAGGAAGCAGTGGCTTGATCTTTGGAGGAACGGTGTCTTCCCTATTGACTTCCCAAATGTGTCTGCCCTGATCCCTCTCATGTCAGGGCTTTTCACAGTATATGCCAACCCTGGCATTAAACCTGGTTTGCAGAGACAGGGGATTGGGTAAGCTGTGGTCCTGGGAGAAGCTGGTAGAATGTGAACCAAGGGTCTACCAGTAACAGTTTCATCTCTTCTAATTGAACACAGTTTGGCCTTGCAATGAGGGGCACAACTATGTGCCTTTCTGTCACTTCTGTTTAACTACTACATGAAATTATAACTTATTCATACCCAAGAAGAAAACGAAGATGTTTTTATTTGGACTTGAATCCACCCTCAAGCAGAAAGGATTATTTTGAAGGAAACACAACTTTGCTGAGTCTTCATAGACTTAAACTGGAGACACGATAGGGAAATTAGATTGGAAAAGTTGTGGTTTTTACATATATATGCAGCAGTCACACAGCCAGTCATATGGCAAGAAGCCATGTACTGCAGTGGATCAAAGGGGAAGAGCCTAGATGAGATTAAAGGGGGGATAATTGCAAGCAACCAGAAAGTTTTATAATAGAAGTGATAATAATATACAGCAGAGGAAGGAGACTGCAAGGAACAGAAATAAGGATAAAATGCAAATAAAAGGGATCCTTTGATCTTTCTGGCTTTTTCTCAGTATAACAGAATTATTTTATCACCCACTTAGTTCATTTCCATTCCACTTTCATCTTGCTTTCCTCTGATAGCTTTTTTAGTTCCCCTGCCTCGACACTTCACCAGGTCTGCCTCTCTCCACATGTAGGAGTGCAGCACAGGATACATCTTCAGTGAATGCCAATTCTAAATATGAAACATCTTCAGTGGGGGACTGCACTTTTTGTTTTGCTGCTGACTTTGAGAAACAACAGAGCTGGGAGAGAGATGAGGTCTGAAAATCGCCCCATGTAGTGAGCCGCATGGCATGAATTCAGCCTGAAATGACAAAACTCCTGACCACCATTCTGGGACAAAATATAAATGCTGGGTATTTTTCAAAATTCAAATTTTCAAATTTTTATAGGAGTAAAACCCCTGTTTTCCTTCCTCCTGTTTTCCTTCCTCCAACTTTTCCTTATCTCTGCTTCACTTTGGTTTCACAGGTTATAGGGTCTATGACCAGAAGGAAGGAATGAGCGTCATTTGAAGACGTCATTTGAGTCTTCTAACAGAAACCACTCCACTACTGCACTTCAGAAATCCTGGTCAGTCCTTGTTAAAAGCTTGGGCTAAACTTGGTTACATGAGTCACTGCTTGACAAACATCATGCCTCTGGCATGATGGGAAATAATGACAGTGATACTATTATACAACAGAGCAAGGATTCTACAATGAAGAGAAAAGAGGGCAAAAACAAAGAGGAGCAGGAGTAAAGAGCAGGTATCTGCTCTGAGATGGCTAGGAAGTATGTTGATTGCCTAAAAATGGATAAAAAGCACGTCTGTAAGTGATTTCTGGGGGTGGCATGCTCTCTGCTAGTTGTGAGGGAGTGAGACTTTAAAGCACAGGAGCTTTAGCTAGAAGGACACTCATGTTTGTGTTTGAGTAGCAGCTCCAGCTGTGTGGTAAGATGAAGGCATCCACGGTGCGCTGCCATTTCTGGGGCTGCCCAGGAAAGCTGGCTTTGTATATAGTGCTTTTTCAGACAATGCTGAAAGGGCACGACCGCAGGAACAAATTTGTTCCCTCTTCTGAGGTAGGACCCAGAGCATCCTTTTTATGGAGCACTTGCACAGGCACTGTTAGTGAGAGCGCTGCTGCTTTGAGTGTAGGGTTTGCCGTGCATCGGCTGAACAGTGGGTGGCGTGTCTCCCGGGAACCAAAAAGCAGGTCTAGTGGGACCGGTATAGGTGTAACAAGATGAAGAAGACTTCTGAGTGGGATGAGAATGTGTTTAGTCCCATCTGCTTTATCGCTTTGACAGGTCACTCCTGACAGAGCTTGTAGTGCCTCCTTCCTGTGACCTCAAACAGGCTCACTGCTGGGGGATTGGTATTGAAAATATTTTTATCTCCTGACTCATTTTCTGGTCCTCTGGAAGCTAAATAGAATGGGTTTAATTATTTGAGTAGTACAGACAAGTACTTAGGCGACTGAATAATGCTTTTCTAGCGCATCTCTGCTTCACTGTGGCAGTTATGTTATACTGTGTTGGTGGGCACAAAACAACAAGAAAGAAAGCGAGACAGAAGGCTTGGCTTTCTACACATTTATTAACCAAATGCACTCAGCCACAAGCAATGAGAGAGGGATGTTTCATTCCTTGTGCATAATGAAACATTTTGTTATTGGTATATGATAGAAATACAGCTCTGATCTGCAAAGATCAGTGTTGAGATTTCTATTACTCTAGTACTTTGCAGATAGAAGCTGGTCCTAAAGCTTTGTGAAGAATTAAGGTTAATCCTTCTCAAATTCGAGAACTATTTTTATTGGATAGATTTGCCATGTTTCAGTGTTGTGTAAGATGTAGGATTTTGTGCACTCAGGAGAAAATTTAAAGGATATGTTGGGGGGCTGTGTGTCTCCGAGTTCCCAGCCTGGCTGAGGAGTACCAGCCTACCCCATTTCTCCATCATTGCAAATGTCGAGTTATGCCGGTTTTGGCGACTGCAGATTCATTGCGTACCACAGGAGGTCAGCACTGGATAAGGCTGCGCTCCCCTTGAAGGGTCTTAAAAAAATTTCTCAGCCGTGGTAATTTTAGTACTTCCAGCCAAAAGGGAATGTTCATGTAATACGGAAAACCTCTGAAGTTAAAGTTTGGTGGACCACTGATCGGCAGAAGTAAGATCAACACACTTGTAGCTGTGCCACGAGTCTGGTTAGAAACAAGCTTTATTTTTACAGCCTGACAAAAAAATCAATGTAGTCTTGCTTTACAGCAAGATGCTGTATTGTAGTAACTGCAAGGCAAAACTGAGACAAGGAGTAATGAGAAATTTCCTTCTCATTTGCCCTGCATTTAACAAATGTGCTTGAAAACTCTTCTCAGGAATTGTATAAGAAAATAAAAAGGGCTGCATCTGTTTGTCAAGGTATCATCTGGAGATAAAGCAGGAAAATGTAACTTAGAAGGGTGCAAATTCCTTTTCTTTCTCTCCCCTCTCCAAATCTCTAAGCTTAGAACAGAAATATTATCATAGGGTTTGCTTTTTATTTTGTTAGCCAAAAAAAGAAATGTAACTTAGTCTTCAAACCAGTGTACCAATTTTTATAAAATATTTTTATTGGCATCATTATAACAGAGTGGGTGGAAGAGGGAGAAAAAAGTTGGCAGTTTAAGGAAATAAATGAGAAAATAATGTGTTAAGGGGCATCAAAATAATGTTCTCTAAATGGTATTTCATTGCTAAGATGTCACGGGACATCACAGAAGTTAAGACTGTTACATAACGATTCTGTAGCACCACATTTGGAAAACAAGCCTCAAAGGTACTGGGTATAAAAAAAAAATTAAAATACTACAGCAGCACTTAATGTATAAAATCATAGAGTTGTAGAATGGTACACATTGAGACCTCAAAAATAATCTAGTTTAAATCCCTCTGCCATGGGCAATGATATCTTCCACTAGATCAGATTCAAAGTCCCATCCAGCCTGGCCTTGAACACTTTCAAGGATGGGGCATCCACAGCTTCTTTGTGCAGCCCATTCCCCTCATTGTGAAGAACTTTCTGATAGTTCCAGTAGTTCCAATAATTACAATACAAATCTTGCCTCTTCCAGTTTGTAGTCATTACCCCTCCTGTCTCCACATGCCATTGTAATAAAGTCCCTCTTCTGTTTTCTCGTAGGCACCCTTCAAAATGCACAGGATATTTAAAAAAAAATTATTTTCTTCCACCCAGAAGTGTCTGAAGACCAAATCTGAATTCAGAGAATTACTTCAGGAGAAATGTTGTTGCAGGCAGAGAATGAATCATTGTATCTTAGAATTTTCTAAATTAAGTATGTGAACCAAATGCTCCTAAGGTTGTGCTCAGAATTGTCTTAAAAAGAGACAAAGCCTGTGTGGGAAGCGAGATGAGGGAATGTAGGTATGGAATACTGCATTAAAATGAAATCCATTTTCTTTCATGTGCAGAAGCTGAAAACATGTTTGCATAGAGAACTGTAATGATCTGTGTGCTTCTTCAGGAACATCAATTACAGCAGACATTATTATCTTAAAGTGGCACTTAATTACTGAAATTTAATATGAAATACTACTAAAATACTTCCTTGTTAATGCCTTCAGATCCCTTCTTTTTCATATCTGTATGAATCAGACGTAGGGTTACCTACTCTAGTGATGAAAGTCGTAGAATCGTTTGGGTTGGAAGGGACCTTAAAGATCATCGAGTTCCAACCTGCCCTGCCATAGGCAGGGACACCTCCCGCTAGATTTGGGTAATTACACGGCGGGGGTGGGGCTATGAAGTCAACAGATTCCTCCATCAGAAGCTACAAGGAATGTCCTTCACTCGAGCAGTGCCAGATATCCATGGGATTAAATGCACATTTGGGAAGGGACCCTTTGGACATCATGTGCGATGATACACATTGTTGGGCACCAGGACAGGGTATCCTTGCCCAAGCTATTTTGCCTCTGGCTTAGAGAGCAGATAAGTTAGAGATCTTTACTAAAGGAGGATGGCAGAATATGTGTGTGTGTGGTGAGGAGATGTTGCTTCAAGGAGGAGAATGTGCATAGAGAGGTGATTAAACCTGTCATTAAATTTAATAGCCTTGCTATTTATACTGGAGTTGGCTTGGCATTGGTGGGTAGTAATGCATTAGCCAAGGGAAAACTCAAGTATGACCTAACAAAGCTAGAAGGGGAGTTGAGAACTTCGACAGAAATGGTACTAGTTCAGACTATTCCTTTTTATTTTTTAATAAACTACTCTGTTTCAGGAATGTCTCTTCATTGTGCAGTAGCTTCATTAGTTTTACCACAAGAAAGGCGTATCCAAATGAAGCTTTGCCTGTCAGGGTTTTTCCTTGTGCACAGGGAGGCTACTCCTCCACTGCTAGACAAGAGCAGGATAGGAAAGGTGTTGCAGGCTTTCAGAAAGACTGGTTTTATAACATGAGGCTGGAAGTGGGTAGCCATGTAGTCACCAGCTGGAGGCTGCATCTAAAATTCACAGGGTATTTCTGCTACGGCAGGGGGATTGGACTAGATGATCTCTTGAGGATCCTTCCAATCTTGACATTCTGTGATGCTGTGAAAACTTAAAATTCAAGGGCCACATTCTTGTCCTGTGTGACTCAACTCATGTTATAGTGTCTATTGGCTTTCTGAACAAAGGGAAGGAATTCAGGCCTGTTTGTACTGCAGTAGAAAGGCTATCCTTGACTCATGTCAGGTTTTGGATGATGTGCTTAGTTCATGGCTATAAAAGAACTAAAGTTTCACATAAACAAGTAGCAAAAATGATACACAAGGGTTTTATTATATGAATAATTTGACAAACTCTGCGGTAGTCATATACAAGTGCATTTAATCAATGTTTTGTGGACATCGTAACAGTCAGAATATTTCAGCTGAACAGTCAGTATTTGGCTGAATTCAAGCCAGTGCAATTCAGGACATAACCATAAAACAGGAAGTTACAGGTCTACAATGAGGTTAGACTAGAGAGCAACGCCATATTATTGTCACATCAAAGCATTACAAAGTATGAAAGCCCAGTATTTCAACTATCTCTAAAATGGTATTTGTACAAACCTGCCACAGATACCTAAATGTAAGGATTCTTTGCATCAGTAATGGATCATGACTTTCTCTATTTTTTGGAAGTTATTTCAATATTCAAAACTATTTGTGGCAACAAGAAGAAATGTAAACATCTGATGGTCCATTTGAAAGCCCCTTCTGAGAAAATACATTGTGTGCCACAGGAAAAGTGCATCCTAACTGGTGTGTCTGCTATGGCCAGTTTGAATCAAATTCACATAGCACCAGGTATGTATCCGTTTCTGCAGTAAAAAGTTAGAAAATCTTCGCATTAACTCAGAAAAAACAAAGTCAAAAGTTTACTTCTTCTTTCTCTAGAGGATCAACAATTTCATTAAAAAAACCAACCCACCAGACATGTGAACAGTTACCTCTTATGTACAAAGGAATCACCAGCTAGCAAAGCGCGTAGCCTCTCAACAGTCTCTGTTATTTTTTTCTTCAGGTTCACATACCTGAATAGATGAGTTTATTTACAGGTGGACAGGTATCCACAGAAGTAATAATCAGAATACTTCTATTTGGCTAAAAGTTGTATAAAAAAAGACAAAACACCTCTTTTCAAATACTTTCCAAATATATATATATATATATATGTATGGTAAAAGTATTCAATATTTCCTTTAGTGCCAGAACTGGAAGCTCTTTTCTTGTTTTAAAAAGTTTACTTTGTGATAGTAAGTGACATCAAAGGACTGGCAGTTGCAGCTGGAGCTTTGATTCGGAGGGGACTGGAGCTGGAGCTACACCAGGCCCCGAGGGCAATTGCAGATTGCAGAGAAGTGCAGTAGTGTCTTTTGTTGCTTTTATAGACCACATCCAGGCCACAAGGGAGATCTACCAGCTCCAGAGAGCCTCCCCTTCCAGGCTGAATGTCCCTATGGCTACTCTTTTTAACCTTCCTGGGTGCAGGTCCTCTGCTGAGACACACGGTCACCACTTTGGGAGATATGGCAGCTGATAACTGCTGAAGACCTGCTCTCAAGCATTTTTTCACGTTACTGGGTTCTGTGGATCACGTTGTAAGGGCTAAGGAATACGTTTTTCTATTGAGCAAAAAACAAAGAGCACTGCTTTTGTTCAGAAGGATGGTGTATAAAAAAAGCCCCAGTAAACAGCCCAAAGACCTCTGAATTAGTGGAAATACTCTTTATGCAAATAGACAGCATGGGCAGGTAGCTCTATAAATGGGGAAACATAATTTCCACACTAATTCTTGTAAATAATATAAAATTAAAGGCATTATCCCATCAAATACAAGTACACACTGTAAAAACATTTTTTCAATAAATATGACCTCAATGAGTGCACATCTCTGGATAGATAAGAATACAACTGTCTTCATACTGGAATCAAATATTTAAATAGCTTGCATATAAACAAAATCTTTCTTTGTTGCTGAGTCTAGGCTTACTTTAAGGATATTCTTAATACTTAGGGCTTTGTGGTTTTTTTTGCCTTTCTCCTGTAGAATAAGTTGTAATAAACACCCTTCATTCATTGACTAGACTGGGTTGATATATACTACAGCAGTAACCCAAGATTGAATTTAAGTAAGAGCGTTGCATGCAATACCTTTTCCCTTCAGTAAGGTACAGTTGCAACAAGTCACCCTATAGGAGTAGGAATTTCCTATTCCTTGGGGACAGATGGTACACTGAGACCAAGACCTGATCCTGTGCATCTTACACACTCCAGCCCTTAAGTCCAGCCAATGATTAGGATGAAGGATCAAAAGTTTTGGACAATGGGGCAGCAGGTCTCAGCCATGACACCACAATCCCTAAAGGAGCCATCCATGCCCCCCAGGTGGTATGCTGCAAAGTGCCTTGGAGAAGTGGTGGTAAGAATGAAGGGGCTGGTTGGGTGGCTGAAAAGTCAAAAGGGGGAGGGCTGTGGTTGCAAGCCCAATTTGCAATTGCCTGTTCCTCAGCATCTAGTGCTGTTGCAAATGCCTACTGGTCCCATGTGAGAGAACAGCTGCTGGTTCTGCTCTGCTGCCTGAGTGTACAACATGCTGAACAGATGTAGAAGAGGTGCTGGGGCTGGAGCAGTAGCCACTCTGGCTGAGAAAACACAGGTACTACATCCTTTGCTTGGTCACAGTGGGCCTGGGAGTCCAAACTGGTCCCCCTGGGCTTGCCTTGGCCACACTCCACTTGGCTTGCCCCTCTGCTCCTGGAGCCCTGCAGCTTAGCACTCCTATGCCCTGCATACTGAATTTTTGTGTAGCAGAAACAAGACAGGAGAGAATACATGCTAAAGGAGATTGGAGCACCTTCGGCTCCTGAAGTTTGGGGGTTGCTATCCTTGGGGAAAGGCTGAATTGATTCAATATATAGTATGCAGCTGTATGAAAATGCATAGTTTGTACACATACATTCATTACAAACATCAAAGGAAGGCTCTGCGCCACATCGTTTAATCACCACCTGCTTTCAACAAAAAAGCACCCTGACAAAGCTCCATGAGAGCAGTTATACACACAGCTTGTGAGTTAATGGGAGCCAAATAGCATTTCCCAAATAAAGACTTAGCTTCTTTTTGCTTTTTGGAGGCAATTTTCAGTAGTTTTTCATTCAAAGGCTGTTATTTCTGAAGTAACCTATAACAGATTTAGGAGTTTTGAGAGATTCTAATTAAACTGTGGTCATCTGAGTATTGGTGCTTTGAGGTTTATTAAATGTAAGTCCTGTAAGACAAACAAGCAAACCATAAGAAATTTGGTTTTTACTATTGTGTGAGAGCTAGATTAAAACATTTTAAGAAATTGAATTTCTGTTTCAGTAGCGAGTAGCACTTTTTTTGGCAGTAGCTGAGCTAGTATTTTGAAAATTCTATGGGTTTGCTCACTTTTTTTTTAATTTCAGTCAGTACTTTGGAACCCAGTTGCTTCCCATGAGGAACATCTATTGTCCTGAGCATCCCTGACTGATCTTGAAAATAAGGAGAAAACCTTGGTTTAAATGATCTATTTTAATCTTGTTTTCTGAAGAAAAATTGCTTTCTGGCTTGTGATACTTATTAAAACACAGTAGTTTGCTACTAAGTGGAAATACAATGAAGATCATTCCTTTTCACTTACCAAGATATTCTATAAATATTTAATTCATCCATGACTTTACTTTGTTCTTGGTACTTCTCATGTTTATCCCCATTTTTAATTTTTACTTAGAAAAAAAGTGGTTAATGCACTTACAGTGTGACTTAGATTATTCCTGGCAGTTTTCATTCAATCTTACCTATGAAAATTGCACAAAATAATTTTTGTAACTTGAAAAAATCTAAGCAACAGATAATCAAGATTCACAAGGGGTAGGGTAAATTTATCAAAGCGTATTTTGCAGACTAAGTGAAGAAACATTGCCTGCACTGAGTGAACTGATCATTCACTGGAAAAAAGCAGAAAATAATTTTTTTCAATGAACATGAACATTAAATTTCCAACAATGAACATTAAAAGTTTAAGAGGGAGAGATTTGCTCATTCTAAAATAGTGACTAGAAACAGACTATCCATTACCCGAGTTACTTCAATAATTTGAGAAAGAAAAATTCCTTCTTGATTCTTGGAAAAAGTTACTCCATACAAAGCGATCTTGGTGCATTAAACACACTCAGTAGCCAATGCTTAGCAAACTAGCCATTCAGTAGTTTTCCCTTCAAGTTTCAAGGGCAGGCACATAGTTCCTAGTATTTTAACTCAATCATTTTCATAGACTGTCAGGCATTAATACACACATGCCTAATTTTGGAAATATTTTTAATTTAAGAAGATTTCAAATGTTTGGATCATCATGACTTGTGCAGAGAACGACTCCTTACATATCTAAAGTCTATTGGCAGAAATCTTGGTTCAGCAGGCAGCATGAACTCAGGGAAAATACTAAGCTTTTAACGCTTTCTCATGTAAAATAACAGCAAAATTCTAAGAGGAATTCTGGAGAGCCTGAGTTTGCATGTTTTTGATACAAGGCTAAAACATTTTAGTGGCAATGGACTACAGAAGTGTTCTAATGAGTTATGGCCAAGGTCCACTGAATTCTGCAGTTCTCAGCTGCCAGCACTACGCAGGAACAGTGAGTTTAACAAAGATCGGCATAGTGGCATTTTGTTCTGTGGGGGTTACCTTAAGAAAAAGTACCTGCTTCTAATAAGAAACAGGTTTTTGCCATAGGCAAGTCAATGGCAGGGTGGAAGTACCTTATCTAAACCACCTGTGCTGACCCACAGCTTGCCCCCAGGGCAAGAGAATGCAAAGGGGTGACTAATACATGCAGAAGCCTTCCCTTTTAAGCAGGACGGGCAGGTAGCATTAATTACTCTTTCTCTTCAGCACAGGGTTCCTGGTGATCACCAACATTAAGCACATAACTTGCATACCACAAGCAGTGCACCTGCCATGCTCCAGGGACTCCTCTTTGTCTCCCAAAGGAAACAACTGTGCAGAAATACTTGGCACTTGCACATCTTTTGTAGAAGAAAACTGAAGCTCAATTAAAAATGGCAAGATAATATATTTGCATCTCAAACCGAGCCTGTACTCATGCTTCTGGGTCAGCAGTCAGCTTTTACTGTACTTAGGGATCTAGAAATTAAGGAGGATGTCCAACAGTCTTTTAAAGGGACTTTTAAAAGGACTGTGGGAGGTGGTTGACAGACTAGGGATTTCACAAGGCAGTGTCCAGGACTCCAGAATTGTGCATGGTCTGTGCAGACACCTACCCACCAGCCTGTGAGCGGGTAGGAAGCTCAGGAAGGACTTGGTCAGGGAAAGGAGGCCATCACTGTCTCTCCCCTCTTTACTGCCGTGTGCTTTGTTTTCCAGTTACTGCAGACTTCCAGTTTTCTAGTTTGGAAATAAATGTGGAATAAAGATTTGGAATAAAGAGTTTGGACAGAATAAAAGTAAAAAAGGTCTTTATTTTTCCAAATGCTCCACAAGATCAGAAGCAATTCTGTGCCAGGATAGAGTAGCTGTTCAATGTTTAAAATGTTGAAGCTGGCATCTAAAAATTGTTAAGCTAAACTATATCCAATAGTACTAGGGCTGTAGGTTTAATACCAAAACCAGAGAGAATTTGAGTTCTTCATTAGCTCATGTAGGAACGAGAAGATTGTCTTTAGGACACTAGGTCCCAAAATTAGAAGGGATGAAAGCAGGAGAAAAACAAGTGGAAATACCACTGTCAACCTCAAGTGGGCCCGTGAGCTTAAGAGTTTGGAGAGCTACTTTTTAAATCAAGAAAATACAAACTTTCTTCTAGTGATGTCTTTGTACTGGCATGAGTTCAGCCCCTCCAGAGACAATGGGCTTCTTAGACTACACACCCCTCTTTGGTAATTAAGTTCAACTCATTTCAACTTTCCTGTGAGCTCTTTTCATCTTAACCTGGCTTGTGAAATAGTTTTATATTTATTTAAACTAGATTAGGGTAATTTTTAATTTTTAAACCAATTAAACTGATGCAGGTTTTGCATGTAAGCAAGCCTAAAGTCTAGAACTTTTGTCTCCTGCTTTGTCATATGCTATTTAAAAATCATGCTATCCATTAATGTATTGAATTAATAAAATAGTAAATAATTTCAGAAGCAATAATATATCTCAATGTATCATTAAAAACATCTCTGACCTAAGTAGCTTTTTACTTGTATTTTATGGAACTAACACTTTTAGAAAAACATGTTTCAGGGTTAATTCCAGTTAAAACTGGAATAACAAAAACTTTACATTTCTAAATACAATTGAAAAATAATATATAAAGTGCACTGCAGAGCAAATTAAAGCTCAGTAATTTTACACTCAGTGAAAAAGGAAATGCTCTGATTCTAAAAATATTAACTCATAAAAAATTGTTTTTAAAAAGAACTCAAATTTACTTTATATTCTCCAGAGTAGTATTTGATAGGAAATAAAGGAAGAACTGTATATTTGGGCATATTTCCCTTTTGTGAGTGAAGTGAGACAAAAGGATGCAGGGATTTAAACACTGCAGTTTTATGCAAGCAAGAAAACCCATATTAATAAAAACCAGGCAAGTAGGCTTTTTGTTTTCCTACAGCTGCTTAATTTGTGCTAAATTCACACTCTTCTATGGTGGAAATACTTTTCTTACATGAAATAAGTAGCAGGCTACAAGAAAGCCTAATTGCTTTTTTCAGAGGTTATAAAAAATACAGTGTAATTGGTGCTGATGGTTATTTATTTATTTTTTAATTTTATTTATTTTATAAACTTTTACCTTTTCCCTCCATTCCCACTGCTATTGTAGTAATGCTGTAATGAAAAGAGGCTGAAAAACTGCACTAGGAAAGCAGCAGAGCATCTTTCCTATTTGCTGGCATGTCTGGATAAGAAATACACCCCGGTTTTCTGTGGCCCAGAGATCTTATAGAGAGATCACATCTCTTTGCCTCCCAGTAAACCCTGCCTGGCCCAAGAATACCAGGCTCCAGGGTGCCCCTGGGGCCAAGAAATGAGCAAGGTCCAACACAAATCCTTTTCACTCTCCTTAACTCCTCCAATATCTGCTTAGCAAAACCATGGCACAGTTAAGATGTTGTCTTAAGACTCACTGCATGTAGGAGTACTGATTTAAATCCTCTTTTTTGCCTCTGTGGCCCCCATTTCATACCAAAATCAATGCAGGTTTAATGGTATTCCAGCAGTGCTAAGCAAACAGCCATTAGTGGAGCTCTCTTGAGCTGTCTGCTGAAGGAGTATGAGCAAGTCCAGGCCCTTAATGAGACTCTAGGCAGGCCAGAGTGGGATAAAAGCTGTATTATCATGCAGATGTACAGACTCAGCAAGCCCCAAACTGATCTAACCTTTAGGCATTTTATATAGACCTGCACTTTTAGGAGTGGTTCAAGCCAGCATAACCTGGGACATCTCCCTCTAGAAGTGTCTCTGCCAGGAGGTAGGGGCAGCTCTTTAGCAGCTCAAGCTTAACCTGGAACTACAGTGCTATGTGAAATACAGAGATCTTAATCTAAAATAGTATTCCCAAGTCCTCATGACTGAAAAAGATAACATCTGTTTCCTGGCAAATACCGGGGTGGCCTGTGCTGCACTGGAAATGCCACTGGAAAGCAGAGGGGCTAATAAAACACTTGCTTATGAAGTGGAAGAGCTGAGAAAGAGTTGTGAAGAGCCTCCTTCACCTGGATGTCAAACTCACATTGGCCTGGTTTTAAGGCTCTTTGCTGGGTGCCAGAGTCTTGGGAAAAGGACATAGTTAAGGTTCTGGAGAGCCAAGATAGGAGCACACTCCCACCAGCTAGTTGGGGAGCTGCAGCACAGCTCTGGAAGAAGGGAAACCACTGCTTCTAATTTCAGCTCTGACAGTACTGTAATTAATTCAGTGACCTTCCATATCATGAAAGTTCTTCAACAGTTTTATTTTGATCTCTGGAAGAAAGAATCTTTGAAACATTGTTCTGCACTATGGGTGATGTGTGGGGTGGAGATAAGCACACTGGCCACAACAAGCTGGCACTTGGTCCAGCTGACAGCACACAACCTACTAAGTTGGTGACTCCTTTTCACAACAGGTCAGCTCTCTCAGATCCCATTTGGAGAAACTTAACTCCTGTAGGATAGATTACAGGCTAAATACCACATGCTAAACAGTTCTTAAATCTGTCAGTAGGTGACAGATTGAAAGTATGGCCACTTTGCTTTTACTAGAAATGGAGCCAACGTCTTCCAACAGCCACAGCAATGTGCCTAGGTAGGAATCCATCCCTCTTGCAAAGTCTAACAGCAAAATTCTCAACTGCTCAGAAGAGGAGGTTCACAATTTCACACTCCCAACCACAGTGGAAACAGTGACACAGAGGAAAACCCAAGTGCCTGCATTCTACAACTGCATGAACTGTCCTAGTCAATGCACTTATTCATGGCAATAACTGCAACTCTCCCTTGAAAACCTGTAATGCTTCGAGGGCCCAGCTAGTTACAGCCCTCTCTGCAGTTTGCTCTTAACTGTCGAACACGAATTTTCATCAGGCTTTTACTTTATATTAAAAAAATGGAAACACACAAAAAAATCTTCTGCAATTGCCTGCTTAAGACTAGTGTTCTCTCACCGGGATCCAATTCTGAGCAAATTGATTTCAAGTCTTACTTGACTGACTCAAGCCTCTCTCAACTAATGTCTCCAGATCTGAGTATGTCCTTTGGCCCTTAGCTAGAAATCAGTCAAACAAGAAAACAACCAGCCTTCTGTTGAACTGACCTGATTATTTCTGTCCTTCAGTTAATTCTAGCATACAACAAAACCAGTAGGAGATTTGGGAAAACGATGAGCACATCATTATTTAACAGCAAAGAAACAAGGTATAAGACAGCCAGATACAGCACATTTGGCAACCTGGATTCTATTGACCATGGTGCAGATGGGGAGAAGAAATACGTAAGTGGAGTTTTTAGTATGATTGTTCAAACACTTTTGATAACTGAACAATAAACCTTCAATGTCATCTTTTCCTGTAAAACTTTCTGCTTGCATGAACCCTCCATGTAAGTCAGAATAGATCATGTTGTATGATCTCATTCACACCATAGAGAATGATGAAATACCTCAATTTTAAAAGTTATTTTGAAAAAAAACAGAATTTCTAGCCCAAAATTGGTAATTTAGGAATGTTTTCACAATCAATACAAACAAATAAACCCCAATATTAAAATGCGAGAGACAAACACTGAAGTAGGCATTTTCCTGGTATGAGAAATTTCATACTAAACCATCTCTGTAACCAAGGGCATTATATTCTTTACTTTCAGTAATCCAGAATTTGTATGGCTTTCTAAAGGTTCTTTAAATTACTTCTGCCACATTAAACAATATACCACCACTCCAATCTACAGTTTCCCCTTCTCCTGCTTATGGTTCTTAGGAAATCCCATATCCTGTTTCAAAATGTGTAATAAAATGGTTCTAAAATTACACCAACTTTATAATTTCAGTGAGGTAATAAGAGGCTAGTGCTATAAAAGTAATTTTTTTTTCAAAGAGCGCACATTTTGCAGCAATGTACAAGCACACACCACTTGTTTCCATAATATAGCCCTTTGTAAGTATTGCACCTTGTTAGTAAGGCTGTCTCTTTTTTTTTAACACTAAACATTACACACAGACAACATCACTTGGGGCTTAAAAGCAACGTATTCCTTAAATTTTTAGGTATATTTATTTATTTTTCTGCATGCCCCGAGCTCCTGTGCCTCCAGTTGCCTGGAGGAGTGTCAAGAGATCAGGAATACAGGCAGAAGTATATAAATTTATATAATGTGACCTGCATGTCATGCTTTTTGGTTTTGTTTTTTTTTTTCTGATGTGCTCAAATGGGCATCTTTTACAAATCCGAGCAATGCCTCAAATGCTGACGTGTACGGTTAAATTTTCTTACTTTCCCTTGGCAATGCAAAAAAGTAATTAAAATTTCTAAATTTTTCTGGTCTTCTAAATACAAGATAAATTGCATAAAATCAGAAGACAGATTGTCTTACAAAGTGCATATTTCAAGCAAAGCTGTAAGAGCATCTGCTTGGAG
Organism: Turnix velox; assembly: GCA_013400935.1. Taxonomy (NCBI): domain Eukaryota; kingdom Metazoa; phylum Chordata; class Aves; order Charadriiformes; family Turnicidae; genus Turnix; species Turnix velox. Next base: position 389,894 of record VZTY01003280.1, read on the forward strand.
GAGCATAAAAATCTGTGGCTAACTTTAGAAACAGGGATAGTCTCATCAACTAACTCCTCAAGCAAAGTTAAACATGTATTTGAGTGCTCTGATGAATCTGAGCCTATATTTAATTGAGGGAATAAAGGGTTTTATGCTGTGAATACCAGCAATTTTCCCTCTGCGCAGCTATACCTGCTAATTTACACATTATGTGCACCCTTTCCCTGAAAGATTTGTTGGCATCACTGTAAGGATTCATTACTAGAGTTAAACACCGATCCTAAAAATTATGATGCCAGGTGCTATTTACATTTTTAGGTCCTAATATTGAAGATTCTGAATTTTACTCACTACACTATAAATACCTGTGGATCAGCAGAATGGAATCCCTGGACACAGGAAAAATTACTATGGGTCATAATTAATTTCTCTGCATACAAATAAAAAATCAAGAATATTAATAGGTATTTTTTTCAAAATACTACTTAACATGGTTCAATAAAACCTTGGGTTTACTGAAGCTGGTACCTTTGCAGATAAGAAAAAGGAAATTGTGGGATATTTTCTTTTAATTTCATTTAGAACTCGCACTTTGCAAAGGGAAGTACTCAGCACCTCTGGAATATGCTCCTAATGTATTACTTTTTTGCTAGCTGAAGTAATTTGTTAAGAAGTAATCCAATTAGATTTAAAGTATGCTTTGACCACGTAACTATGTAAAATAAGAGTCCTTTATAGTTACAGTAGATCCTGAAAAGATGCATACAAATGTATGAATTTATAACTAGTCTATTGTTCAAGCTAATTTTCTATATTTTTATACCATCTGACATGGTTTTATTTCTATTTGAAACTTCATAAACTATAGGATTAATTCACACATTGACTAATTAGTGCTATGTGCTAACTGTAATGACACACTGCTCTTCAAATTTTGCCCAAAATAGAAAAAAGAATCAATTTCTTAGCCATCTTCCATTCAAACAAAGCTACATCCTCCTGCCTTTACAGCCCTCTTATGTTCCCTGAGGAAATCTGCATTAGCTATATTTTTGGCTTTTTTGCTGTCTTCCCAAGGCAGGTTTTAAGGAACATTCTAGTAACTTTAGTTTATCTGAACATTTCTCAGCATTATACTGATTGCTGCAGGGTGTAACATACTAAGGTAAGAACTCCAATGTCAAATCTCATTCTTTTTAAGAGAACTGGCAAATGGTAAGCACTAACATTCAAACATTTTATAATGTTCAAGTCCATCTTTAGTATTGAATTACATCAAGAATTTGGATTTAATCCTGAAAACCTACCTCATTAGTATAATCTTGTGTATATGCCCAAGTAATAGGAAAGCTGAACCAGCATTTCTACTGCTAAATTAATTTCCCTCAGGGGAGCATTAGAGATCTTGCATTCAGATTCAGACACATAAGGTAAACAACTCTTGGTGTTGAGACATATTTTAAAAAAGCAGAACTCTGCCTTGTTTCTAAATTTATCCATTCCCTTACATTCCATCATTAAGCCAGCCAAAGGAGTTGTTGCTGTGAGCATAAGCAAGCACAGGAGTGAACTGTGCTTTGTTTTCCTTGGTGCCATGAGCAACAGACTGATTTCTGTTTTCAGGCTCTTTCTGGATCACTGCTAATGCTCTGGGTGAAGCACTAGGAACACAATACTTGTTTTTTTGTATCAAGGAATAAACTCAAGAAGCTTCAAGAAGCTTGCATTTAGCTAGAAGAGAGTGCACAGTTCACAGGACAGCACTGTATGTAGTCTAAGGTGGAAAGCCCAGCTCAGGGGGCACTGTCAGCTCCAGCTGTGCCTTATTGGCAGCCTTAAAGCTTTCCAAGCTCCAAAGAGCTGCTGATATGTAGCACATAGAGAATGAATTTAAACCCTCAGTGTGGTTCGTTTTTGCTCATGACTTTCTAGCTGAAGATGCCACAAAACTCTCCTGAACTCATACCAGAACAAAACCTACACTAGGATGCATTGCAACAGCTCACAGTTATTTACCAGAAAAATACAGATAAATCCCATACTCCATACAGATCTTGGTTCCACTGCTATCACCCCAGAGGAAGACTCAATAAAGTGTAGTTGTAATATCAAGATGAGACTTTACAAACGTTTCTGTATCACAATATTCCCAAGAAAAGGCTGAGCACAACTTCCTGCGATAGGATGACTGAAGTTTGTACCAACAGAAACAAGTCTCACAAGCAACTTCTTATATCTCCACACATGGCTGGTAAGCTCCTGATTTCATGTCTTGTGTTTCAAATTATCTTCAGAAGAAGAAAGAAATCCCTTTGCATTGCCATACTTAAGAGTGACTGTCCTGAATTCTCAGGAGAGCCACTCTAGCTGGTCCCAGACCATGGCAAGAATTAAGAAACCATCCTGATGCACTGGATCACAATGAATGAAGTAAAAAAGTTGGTGACAAGGACCTCTGGGATAATGCATGGAGCTGGAACCGGTTCTTCCTTGTCGGTTCTACAAGAACTTGTGGCTAAAGCTTTGCCTCCTGCCGTGACAGCTACATAGTCATTACTTAAAAAATGAAGGAGAGAAGGAATGAAGAAAGTGATGTCGATGATAGTGAATGGGTGCAAGGAATCCGTAGACCATTACAGAGGGAAAGCTCATACCAACCTAATGATCTGGAAAAAGTAATCCAATGGCTCAGCTTATCTAAACCAGCAAGGCTCACAGGCCTGGCTTACATAACAATGGGTACCTGGTAGGTGACAACTGCTCTTGGTCAAAGCTAAGTGTAAATCTGCTAACTGGGATGGCAGAATTTTCACTCGCTTTGCATCGTGTGTATCCTGCTACAATTGTGCAAGGCACTAGAGAATCAGGCACATTGTTTTGGGTGGATGATGGAGTTTTAACATCCAGTAGCTTCATGTAAGAGCAGGTAGAGCACAGATACATTTTAAAAATTGCTGTTAAGTTTCCCCATTTCTAAAATTATTTCCTTTCCCAGATCTTTTGGGGGATGGGGAAGTGGGAAATAGCTTTGTTATAGCAAGAGAACTGAAGAGAACTATTTGGGATTTATACAATTTATCTCCATCCTGATACTGAAGTTGGCAATTTCTTTACCAGTAGCAATACTAGTAAGTGGCTAAACCACGTGAAATGTAGATATTTCCATTTTTATATCTCAAGGGGGAAGTTCTGGATCTTAACATGTATCAACCCGCGTCCAAATCCTGGCAGCACACAGTGACTGCGTGATGTCCTGGGAGGTCAGAGACAGTGACCTCTTTCCACAGAGACACCCAAAATAAGGGAAGTGGCACCTACCGATGCCGACAATAGACCAAAGCATTCAGGCCAGATCTTCCTTGGGAAAACAAAGAAACCTGACTCTTTTGTAGAGGCTGGTGCAGAAGCATGAGATGAATCAGACAGCAGGAGGAGAGCGATGCAGCTTAAAGCAACACCGAAGCAAGAGACTGAAAAGTGGAAGAAGTTACTCCAGATTCTGCTTGGTTCTGCCAGCACAGGAAAGGCTCTGCTGACTTTCTGTTTGTGCTAGGTGCACCAGGAGAGCAAAGGGGACCTCAGTGGGCGCTGAAGTGCTCATACCAAGTGAAGTAATTGGAGTTCAATGCAGGAAGCAACTGGTGAATGCTTCATGCAGGTCCAGATGGCCCCGCCTTCTTGCATCCGCTGGCCATGAGGAGACATGGCAACTTCAGGAGTGCCTACTTTTGAATCAAAATGCCACAGCCATAAGATGCAAAACTGATTTAATATAAACGGATGATTAAAGGTTGTGTAAAAATACTGGTAGCTTAGCTTTGTCCTTGCAGGATTCATCCCCTCTCTTCTGTCCTGTTTTCTTAACATCGACTTTCTCTCCTGTTTTGATGATTTGTGGCTTTCTGTGCCTCTGTGAAATCCGTACTGAATCTGTACCAGAGGGCAGTCTGGTCTGGCAACAAAACCATTCATCCGTGCAGAAATTTATAAAGAATAAACTTATTACAATAACTCGTAAAGTGCCCTCAGGAAAGGTGCTCACAATGCCATGACATTATAGAAACAATATACAATCTGATACATTATTTTCAAAAAAATCTTCCAAAGCAGAAAGGGAAAATATAAAAGGAGTGGAACAATAAGTATGCAGGCAAATACTGTCAGTATAACAATAGTCAAATCAATTATGGAACGCTTTATAATTAGTCTTGGAGTGTTTTTAAAAATGTGGGGGGGGAAACTTGCAAAAGTATCTTGGAGAAGTCCCAGATTTTTTAAGTTTTACCAAAGTAAATACACTGTCAGCAAGCTCAGTGTTCAAAGATGAAATTATTATTAATTATTATGAGGTATTTTACTAGGGAAATTGAAAAATATATGTTGTAACATCCAAAGAAAACCTATTTTTTACTAAGGGGAAAGACAATAAGAGTGGTTCTGTGTATCCACTCACCTTTAGAGTCTTGTCTCAAAGTTGTAAAGAAAACAACTTTTCTCCTCCTCTCTGTTGATCCCAGATTTATATATATATATGTAAATCTATATGATAGAATTTTATACATATATAAAAACATGTAAGTACTCATACACACATCTGTATGTATCTCAGGATCTTACTAGATTTCAAAGTGTATTTATCTTTTCTTTTCAAAATTACTCAGGAATATAATTGGGCAAAAAAAAAAAATCAAGTAACTGCGTGCCTGCAAGTGCATCTTGCCACTTGCGCATGCAAATTACACAATTTGTAAACAACTGTAGAAATAGCATTTCCAATTAGGCATCTGATTGCCCAATTAACTTGCTCAAAGAAAATTAGATGATAACCTTTGGTAGCTCCTGTTATAAAACTGAATTTTCGGTACTGCTTCAGTGATTTCATAGTGTGTATTTGAAAGAGGTGCATTGTTATTTTGTGCTTTACACAGGCACAAGCAGCAATGCATTCTTAACAAAGCTAACCAGTGAGCTTTAGATTTTAGAAAGCTGTTTGGATACTCAGAGAATGAGCCATCCTAGATAATAAAAAAAAAAATTAATAAATCTGGTTTAATTTCAAATGGTATAAAAAAATAATCCAGTCATTTGTGGGCCTTCATGCCTCTATTAAAAGTTTTGCTTCTATCTCTTCGATTTCTTAACAGGAGTTTATTCTTTAACTATATACATTCACACCCTAGTAAATCCTTCCTTTACTTTTGCACTGAAGTAATTGCTTGCCACATTCCAGTGTGTACTTTCTAATGGATAAAGAAACCTAAGTACCCAAATCTATCCAAGTACTGCAAGTAAAGAAACTTGACAATTCCTGTATCAAAATGAGTCAAGAAATGGACTTCTACCATCAATACACTGCTCCTTTGCCACTGATACTTCTTTTTCTGAGATGATGCTGTGGAAAGGGGGTATTTTCTCCACCAATTTTTTGCATCAGATAAACTTTAAGGAGAGGGGGAGGTGGGGAAAATTTAGCAAGCCATTACCTTAGCAACAATCTCTCAAATAAGAGAAAAGGAAGCAAGAAGCTGCTGGGCTGGATCATGTCCCTGAATAATTTTACATATCATACTGGTGGGAGCATTTACCAGTTCTTTGTAGGTCTCCCGCAGCAACAGACGTTGTTGGTCCAATATTCCTCCTCCCAAGGAAACAGGAGAGCAGTAAGAAAAACTACTGGAGCCCCATTATATTCATGCAGGTTTCAATCAAGCATCACTGCATTTCTTCCCTCAACTTCTCAGTGCAACAATATCTGCTGGTGATTTCCCATTGCTGCTTTTCTTCCTTGAGAGGATCAAAATCCAATTTGGTACTTCAGTTACTTTGTTTCACTCCACCAGTCTGTGCCCAGTTTAAAAACCTTTCAGGAGCGCTGCTTGTCCTTCTTGTCAACTCATGACTTTGCCTTTCCTCTATGAACAAAGCAAAGAACATCCCAACTCCTCCCCACACCCCTTTTCCAAAAACGTGATATACTCATGATCCTTTGTATCAGGAGAATTACTGAGCAGTCTCCAGTCTTAGAACAGCTTTTGATGAGTAAACTGTAGCTTATACAACTCCAAAGTGTTTATTAGAAAGCTTTCCAAAAAAGATCTTCTCTTCAGGAACAGAAAAATTGTTCAGTTTAGCAAATACAGATGTTCACAGCACAGAGACTGAAATGGTTAAAAATGACCTTAAGGAGCAAGTAGCTCAGAGTTAGCAAAAAAATTAACTTTTTCCTTTCTTTTACAGAAAAACGCTAATAGCTGCTCTGGTTTCTGGTTTCCATACTAAGAATTTTGTTGTATGTTCTCGGTTTTGCTTTGTTTTGTTTTTTTTCCTCTATTGCTCCACTCAGGTTTTGATTAGTGCTTCTCCTTGGCTACAAGTGCTTCACTTTGAAATACAAAGCTCTTTTTGTTTAAAAAAAAAAACACCACAAAAAAAAGCAACAAAAAACCAAACCCCAACACCACATCACTGGAGGGAGAAGGGGAAGTGATACAGTGCAGCTGCAGCAATCTGGTTCTGCTGTTGTCCTCCCCCATCCCCAAATCCTCTGCATAATTTCAATCTTTAGTCGATGAACCTTTGGCAGGCCTTCTTCCACCGGCAGGCAGTGCACCACATATCTCTGTTCTCCATCCCATAGACCTTCCGACACTTCTTCCCCTCCCCTCTGGGCTTCCTGTCAGGGAAAGAGGGAAGCTGATTAATAAAACGTTTTCATAGCTTAGCTTTAGCACCCTAAAATAACAACAACAATCCAAATGGAGTGCAGCGGGCAGAGAACCCTCAGCACTTCAAAGAGGTTTGGATTGTTTTTGACTGAGCTTGGAGCTGATGAAGCAGACACATATGGTTGTGACTCTACAGCTCCAACGGAGCAGTCCTCCTTGCCTGGCTTCTACAGCCTCTGCAGCAGCTGCTGAGCCTGCTCCTCTGATCCCAGGAACATACAGCCCTGACTTCAGCCAGAAGTGCCAAGCCTTAATGGACAGTCACATCTATTCTACAGTGCAGTCCAAGTCACATCGGATAGAAAGTCCAGAAAGCTGCATCCTAAGCTGCATGAAGCGAAATGTGGCCATCAGGTTGAGGGACATGATTCTGCCCCTCTACTCAGCTTTTGAGAGACCCTGGAGTACTGTTTGCAGCTCTGGAGCTCTCAGCACAAGACAGACACAGACCTGTTGGAGAGGGTATGGAAGAGGGCCACAAGGATGATCAGGGGGGCTGGAACACCTCTCCTATGAGGACAGGCTGAGAGAATTTGGTCTGTTCCCTGGAGGCCTCATAGAGGCCTATTAATACCAGAAGGGGACCTACAGGACAGCTGGGGAGGGACCATTTATCAGGGAATGTAGCAACTGTATGAAGAGTAACTATTTAACTGGTTTTAACTTAAAGAGGGGAAATTTAATTTAGACATGAGGAAGAAATTCTTTACTGTAAGAGTGCTGAGACACTGGAACAATTTGCCCAGAGAAACTGTGGATGCCCCATCTCTGGAAGTGTTCAAGGCCAGGTTATTTGAGACTCTGAGCAACTCAGTCTAGTGTTTGGTGTCACTGCCCATGGCAAGGGGGGTATGAACTAGATGATCCTTAACGTTCCTTCCAAGCCAAACCATTCCATGGTTCTATGAAAGTGCTCTCTGCTCTAGATCTGCAGTACAAATACTTTGCTCTGAGCAGCAGACCGACCACTAGCAGTTGGCAGCTGTGCAGAAGAGGGGAAAAGCCACCAGTTCTGATGCTCTGCCAGTCCTTACTGCATTGTTTACTGGGAGCTCACTGACTCAAAATCAATGAAGTGACTGAAAACAAGTTTTAACCACTGCCCTCACCCACAGCACATTCACATGTGCTCCTTTTCTCTGTCCTCCCTGCATCTGCTTTTAAAGCTTATCATGATTGTCATGGTTTCCATCTTATAACCCCACTTGAAAGTTCACAAGCTAAGAAAATGATCAAAGTAACTGTTAAAATGTAACTTTTTTGTTTAACACATAGCGAGCCAGCAAACCTGAGAAGCAATGCTACAACAAACACCACAATGCTCACCACAGCAGTGCTATCTGTCCTGGCATCTTTCAATCAAATAACTGTCCAGACAGAATAATATCCATATTACATGCTGCATGGACCCATGGGAATTGCCTGGTGATTGCTCTCATGAATACCTACATATGTTTTTGATTACTGAGCATTCATTAATAGACACGGTGCATGAACTGGGGAGATCCTAAGTTTGGTCTCCAGCATATGCAGTAATCTGAGATTCATGAAGTGAATGGAAAGCACAAAATCTTCCTTTTGTCTCACTTTAAGACCTTGAGAAATAAGGAGTATATTTACTCTAAGAAATTCAGCATCAAACCTTAAAGCAGATGTAAAGCAGACTGTGGCCAAACATCTTTAATAGAAACAAATGTAACTTAAATCTTGGAACAAAAAGTATAAAGATCTTTGCTTTGATTTAATATACAGCTTCTAGATCTAAGATAAAGTTTCTTATAATCCAGCTGAAACCAAATTCCATTCTGACTAAATGGGGATGAAAGCTCATGCCAGCCCAGCATTTCAGGGGAAAAAAGCAAAGCCAGACACGAAGGTCAGGATGCTTCAGCTGGAGCAGAGAACTGGGGCTTCACAGGGCAATTCAGATCCACAGCTGAACTCCAGACATGCCTGGCATAAGGCCAGCAGTTTGGCTTCTAAGTCTGCTTTTTTGATTTCAAAACAGCTCACTTTTCTCCCCAGAATTTACCTTTGACGGTAATGAAAAGGAAAACAGGTCCAGAAAGCTTACTCTGAAGCGTTCTAGTAAGAAACTGCCTGACAAGTGCAATCACAGCTGGTGGTGTGGATTTTTCTGTTCCTTGGCCACTCACATCTTATTTACTAAGTGCCCTGAGGGTTCTGAGGCTGCTGGCCTGCCAGCAGGAGCTAATGGTCCCATACCTCAAGCCCAAGGCTACTCTGGGTGGTGATGAAAGAACTGTGTGGGACTGTTTCTGCTCTCCACTCCCTGCAGGACGATTATGAGTTGGAGACACCTGTCGATACAGACAAGAAAAAAAGCTGCTTAGGAAGAACACAGACACAGAAATGCAGTAGAAACACTTCTCCCAGAGAATGCAGTTCATGATGTGCGGTGGGAAGGTTATGACATACAACATAAGTAAGTTTAGCATTAGGTAGCTTATATTAGTTCCACTGCATTTCCCTGTACTTCCAGCCATCCAAATGGAGCAAACCAGGACATAGATCAGCATCATTTCAGGTTTGGGGAAAGACAGAAAAAGCATTCATTCTCATTCAGAAGCTCTGAATAGCTCTTAAATAAAATTTCTCCAATTTAAACAAAGAAAATAACCAGAAATACCTAAGAATGTCTGAAATACTGAAGATAAAATGCAAAGCACTAATGATTTTTTAAATCTTTGGCATTTACCACACAGTGCAAGGCTTTCCAGTCACTCCCAGCAACCAGTGATCTCCAGTCAATCCTGCCAGGGTTCTTATCCATTTTAAAAAATAGAAAATTTTTATATTGACTGCTGCTAACAGATAATGTATTCCTTAGTTATCACTGAACAGAAAAGTACTATGATGGGCTCCTATGTTATAAGCAATTATCTTGATTGCTTGCAAACACAGAACAGGCTCGAGCAGTAATTGCCGTGAGCAGACTGTGTCCTCTATTATGTTCTCCAGAGGTCTCTTACAATGGCTTCCACCAGCTGACATATGGAGGCAGTCAAACTGTACTGAAGCTGAGCTTGAAGTGTATTTTGACACTCTTTGCAGCAGGTCTAAACAATAGTTGGCTGTAAATCCTTTATTGGTGACACTACTCGCAGATTAAGAGGAGGGTGTGAGTAGGCAAACTTTGCTCCTGGAGGCTTTTCACAATTGAAATGTTGTCTAATGCAGGGAATTAAAGTAAAATTATAGTGTTTGTTTGAAGGGAGGGCCTGGAGCTTCCTGTTATATCTTCTGGGGTAAACTGGAGAAGATTTGGGATCTGTAAACATGAGATCATCCAATCTGAAGATCCTCTCATCTGTTCAGTCTTTTTGGGTCTTATGAGCAGGGAAGTAAAAATCAGTATTGCACAGTGGAGATCACACTGTCTACATTACATAAAAGAGGAACTATATCATTATTAAGTTCTCCAGTACCAAGAAATACAGAATCCACCATTGCTCATCCCCACTTGCATCAGTTAATTCATCATCCTTGTACATTCCAAATGTTGTGCCTTACTTTTCCTCCTAGTTCAGCCTCAAATAGCAGAGCAAAGAAGAACCGGGCCCTTCTGCTTCACGTAAGAGAATCGTACCTAGACATAAATCACAGCTGTGCCTGCACTCAACCTTCTCTTGCAAAGTTATCTTGGGTAAACAGTAAGAAAAAGTGTATTTCCCATCTGCCACAGGAATCTAATTTAAGCATGATTCAGAACACAAAGTATAAGGACTTTGAAGATTTCTCTGATTCTCCTAATTCATGAAGGGATAGACAAAAACCTAGTGGTTTGAGCTTAAAAATAATGGTTTGACCTTCATCTCTGAAGATCCCTTGGGTGCTACAGACATGCATCTAAACTCAGCCACATATGTATACAACTGCATGATTTTACAGTATCTCCTTCTCTGATGAGAAGGAGAAAAACCCCTATAGAAAGCCCCCTACACTCTAGCTTTCTGAGAGCAGCAGCTACGCTCAGTATAAGGGTGGGAACTGAGAAAGCCCTGTTTTCATAAAGCAACATCTAATTTCCTTTCAAACAGGAGAGAGTAAACTTTTATTTAATATACACATATTTAACATAATTTTGCATTTGCACCCTCACTTACTGCACATAACTTTCCAATGTAGGTAAGTCCTTGTAATTCATAAACGATCTCACTGATGACAGAGAAGTCTATTGTGTGCAAACCTAGAAGTCTTTCTTCCTTTTTTTCACCAAACAGTTTTATCAATGTTGTTAGACATTGATAAGGGTCATTTATATGGTTCTCTGAGCAGCTCATAATTGTGCCATCATCACTGCTTCTCCACATTTTAAAATTGTACTTAAATCATTGCATCTCCCCATAATTTTCAGGAAGTGATGGGGCATTTTTAAAATTCCTTTGAGAACTTGCAACTCCACAGCCATAGACCAACATCGCTGCTTGAACAAATAAACTCAATGCATGCATGTCTAATCCTGTCCCTCTTAAGTGTCTGATTTACAATGTGACTAATTGCATTTTTAGATTCCCAACACTCCTGGCACCAATTTCTTCTACTCCACAATAGGAGACAGTTTCGTAATTACTCTGTATCAACCCTATTGTTGGGAAATCAAATTCTCGAGGAACTTTATGGATATCACGCCCTGTCAAGGCACTCTCGTTCAAATTGCTGCCAGCATGATGTCTTCCACTGTTAGTTGTTCCTTGATGGAATTTAATAAATATTCATTGGCAGAGCGCAGTGTAATTGATTCAGCCCCTTTCATTTTTTTATCAGCCCTGCAGGATGCCACAGCCTCTGCTGAAAATCTTCCAGATTTGCCAAAGGTTGACAGTAAGAAGCTCGGTGAAGAGAAGGGAGAGAAATAGTATCTCTTATCGCCCCGCCTAATATTCACTGCCAAGAGAAAAAAATGCCGTATGGTTCTTTGGATGAGCAATGTGCCTTATATAACACAGTTTAAAAATTCAAAAATTCATAAAGTATAATACTAAATGAAGTGTTGTGATATCAAAAAGCTTTATGATTACAGAATATCCATTTATACTAAAAAATGCTTTTCAATAAAAAATAGGATACATGACATTAATATTTATTCCTGTTTATTATAGAGAAGACTTTCCACTACTCACCTATAGTGATTTACACTTACTTTTAGCATTCAGATACTTTGAGCCAAATCCGTTTGAATTCTTCATAAAGATTTTTAACTCCCCCTACAGTATCCACACCTGCATTGGTTTACATTCAGGACATGGCAAGTCTGTGTTTAAGAGAACAACCTGCTTCTGCAGTCCTGTTCATTAAATTAGGCCCTCTACACCAGCTTTTCTGAAGAGTCAGAGCTGACTGCAGACCTAATACATGCATCCGATACACCTCCATTCAAAATGACAAACTGCAATGTGTATTAGTATCAAAATGCAATATGTATTAAACATTTTCTGTACAATATTTTCAATATCACCATGGACTTGCAAATATGTAGCCCACTAGAGTCAGACTTTGCATTTCATCTTATTAGCTCTGCTTGTAGACACTGACATAAAAAAAGTAACTGTAATGAATGAGAGAGACTGGCAAAAGTGTTAAAATCAGCCATTCTGGAAAACTGAGGCATATATTTAATTTGTCTCTGTTCCATACCTATTTTGTCAGATTTATTTCTATGGTGATAAATTGTGAAACAAAACAAAAATTCCTAAAAAGGTTTTCATTTTTTTAAATGTTATTCACTTACTGGAATGCCAGTGAAGGTAACTGGAGGCGACTGCCAGGAGATGCTAAAGCTACTGCCATTGGGAGTGAATTTTGCTGACCCTGGAATGTTCACCGGAGGAGTGGCCTGTGCAAAAAGAAAATATTATTCCAGTAATAACCATTCCTCTTCCAAAACATTTCAAGGCACCTTTCACTCCTTGAAACTGTAAATCTATGAAAGACTTTCCAAGGTAGAAAAAAAATGCATGGGGATAAGCATTTTACCCTTGTGAGAGGAATAATCATGGATAAGCCAGTAAGCGACACATTTATATACCAGTGTTGGTAAAACTTTGTTTAGACAAAACACTTAAGAGCTAGATCTGAAAAAAACCAAACATGCAAAATCAAACATACATAAATAAATTTCAAAATAATGCCAGCTAGTAGCAAAAAAATATTACAAATTATCACCTCTTCCACGGTGACAAACAGGGCACTCTTTAAACTGATGGCAGCTGGTTAAAACTGAAGACAGTTAGCCAGTCTGCTTGGTCAACGGAGTTAACCATCAACAGTAAAGGTTGATCACTTCTAATTTATCAGATATATGTTGTCAAGAATCATCCCAATTAACACAGTCTTTCCTGCTAAAAAGAAAGACCTGAAAACCATCCTCAGGTTTCGAAAAAACCCAGCTTTTACAAGACTAAGCTATAGCAAATGTTTGAAAGACCTCAGGTACCTTGAACTCAGTTCTTCCTATCTGGATTGTAATACCCAATGCTGTCCTGGGGTGGCATACCTAATAATCTGAGTTCAAATTGTTGAGCATTTTTTATACTATGCCTTCCCTCCAGTTTTCTCACTGGGATCTGAGCCCTCAGAAATTCTCTCCTGCCTATTTTTGAATCTCATTTAATTTAGAGAGTTGGGGAATTCATACCTTTGCAATCATCCTTCTAGCAGGAGCGCAAGCAACCACCACGAACAAAGATTCCCTTGGACTCTTGAATTTCAGGTTTTCCCCATAAGGAAAGGCTCCTTGGTTTCAATTTCAAAACTCATTAAAGAAGTTTTTACTTCTGCCTTTTGGATGCCTGCATCTGACAATAATTTAAGTAGTGTTTGTGTTCGAGGCTGCTGAAGTTGTCTCACTGCTCCAGGGAACAGAGCACTTCCCTGAGATACCAGGCAGAGAGCAGTGATGACAAACTACAACCTGATAGTCCCCCATAAAGATAATCTTCAAAGTAAACAAGTGCTGAAGCAATCCCCTGGAGTCTCTCCAAAGAAAAGAAACTGAGACCACTGGATGCCTCCATCTACGGCAGCAATGCTCTGCAGACTGATGAGCCTGCTGACAGCTTCACTAAGCCCCATGGAATATAAAAGGCATAAGGAAAAAATTGGCAACTCCAGATCTCTGTGCTCCATCTCTCCAGCAGTTTCCATTAAAACAGGAAGGAGTGAATGACCATGGCACCCCTGTCACAAAGAACTGGAGGCAGCTGGGTGGGCAGCAGAGTAGCACTGTCTCTGCTCTGCAACACACCAGGACATGAGCTCAAAGATGGGCTTACAACAGGGACTTCTGCAGATATTCAAATAAGAACAGCAATGGAAATCCTAGATGCTGAAAGAGCCTGCCTGTAGTTCCTCAGTAGCTAAATTTAACAGGTACAGGCACTAGCTTCATAATAAAAACACCAATAACAGAATGCTTTAGGTTGGAAAAGACCTTTAAGATCATTGAACCTAATACTGTCAAGTTAATCACTGGAAGCCACATCCCTCAGCACCACATCTACATGTCTTTTAAATACATCTGAGGATTGTGACTCAATCACTTCCCTGGGCAGCATGTCCCAACACTTGACAAAGATTCAGTTGAGAAAATTTTTCCAGATACCAAGTCTAAACCTTTCCTGGTGCAACTTGAGGCCATTTCCTCTTGTTCTACTGCTTGTTACTTGGGAGAACAGACTGATTCCCACCTCACTACAGCCTCCTTTCGGGCAGTTCTAGAGTGCCTCCTTTAATCCTGGCTGAACAACCTCAGCTCCCTCAGCTGCATCTCATTTGAATTGTGCTTATGCACAAGAAGTTTAAAATTGCTGAAATCTGCTTTTACCTGAAGTGCTCAATTCTTTTTTCTTAATGCCTAAATACCTGCCTCAGTCATGACCAGATTTATGCCATCAACCATCTTCCTCATTTGTTTCCCAGATGTGCATCTTTGCTCGTCAAGCACAGCCGTGTTCAAGGACTATCTCCTCCATAAGGTAAGAAACCACAGCACTACAGTGAAGCCTGATCTCACTCTGCTTAGAGACCTCCATCTAATTTCCAATCAAAATACACTCATGGATAATTTATAATTATTTATTTGTGTCAACATTGCCCTTACATAAGAAATAGCACAGTGTCTTCACCTCTCATTGTTTGCCCTCTCACTTCTTTCCCAGAGAGGAATCCCATTATCTCCTTGTCTGAGCTACCAGTGCCCAGGCTGGAGAGGCCCTCCATGTCCTCCTTCTCCACTCTGATCACCTTCTTCCTACCTCTTCTAATTGGTGCCCAACATCCTTGAACTTGGTTGACCAGAACTCTACTCAGGATCTCAGCTGAAGTTATCCAGAGGTCCTGTACACAGCATTATCCCTCTTTATCCCAGGTATTCCTTACTCAAGAAAGATGACAACTTTTTTCTCTTCACAGACCTGCTGCTGCACCACTAACTTCTCTGAGTCAGCAACATTCACTATAATATTTCTAGTACCAAAATGATCTAATGAAAATGAGATCAGGCCCAAATATAGCTTTTCATTCTTCACTAACAACATTCAAAATTGCATTCCTCTCTGACTCCCCACACCTCTTTACTACTTAATCTCTAGCCTAAAAAATCCTGACTGTATGTTTTAATATCAAATGCTCTCCTTGAATCCAGACAGACTTTTCTCCTGTGCTTTGTTGTTTGCAAAGCCATCTAGTCCAAGGAAGGTGTTAAACTATTCTAGCATAATTTTTCTTCAAGATTCCTTCATTGCAGTTCACCTCATTTGCTCTACTTCACGTAATTTCTAAAATTATTACTCTAAATCCTTTCCCATCCATAGGTCAAGGTCAGAGAACCATGTCAGGACTTGCTGGATCACTTCACCTTTCTTACTACAGGCATTATATTTCACATTTTCTAGTCATATGGGAAATGTCAATTAACACACCTGTTCAGGATTTCCGTGACCCAGCTTTGGGTCCCTTTTTTTTTTTAAATAAGGAGTCTTGAGATGAACATTATTCAGCCTCCCTTATCTGTATTCTTTGAGCTGTGAATTTTACCTCTTCACTTCCAATGAAGTAATCTTCACTTCCACGCTCTCATTCATGTCAGAAATTGTCTTAATCTCTACATTCTCATTCAATACCACATTTTTCTTTTGATACAGGGAGTACTTTTATCAGAAATAAAAAAAGATTTGAAATTCTGTACATGGCTCATTCGAGCAAAGAAACATCAAGAAATATGGTGGTATTAATTATGCTGTTGTCAATTCCCTTCTATTTCCTTTTACACAACAGACTAGTCACAAAAAAGACTAAAAGCTACAAGTTAAACCAGGGCTCAGCTCCTCCTCTTGCTGATGGGAGCTGAATCCCCACTCTGCCTCCCGGAGGAGGGCTGGAAGGACTCTATTGCAGGGTGCCACTGCAGAAGCTGATTCTTTTTGCAAGGAGAACCTGAGTGTAACCTGCAGCAGGGACCGCAATCCTGCCTCCAACAGGAATGCTTTGAACAGTGGATTATGTCTCTCCTAACCAATGAAACAAGGTATTGAAAACAGGGGAACGTGAAAAGGAGACAGGGCTCAGATTCTTGTAGTCTCATGTTGTGTAATTCATCAATACAAATCCAGTTCAAGTGGCTTAAATGTTTAAACAAGGACTTCCTAAGACAAGTGCTGTACTCAAAGGCTATTGCAGAGACTGTCATGACTGTAAATCTCAAATGAAGTGAGAAGCCTCTCAGTGGCCTAGACTCTGTGAAAGGCAGGGCTTAAGCTAGACTGAGAAGAAAATTCATTCTCCGAGCTGTTGTGCTGCCCAATGCAGCTCTCACTTGAGATGCCAAACTTCCACCCATGCATCTGCTGTGCACCAGAGTCTAAAACAAGCCTGTGAATTCTTTGCAGTTCCTCCTACTCCTGTTACTGTGGCTGCTCCACGCTCAACAAAAATGTTTCATCTGCACATCTGTACCAAACTTAATTGCATCTGAAAAATTTAACAGAGCTTAGTTCTCCAGTACATATGCAGGTCATGGACCACACTACTTCAAAGTCTCTGTTCTTCTTTCCACATATGGCATCCAGAACAAAATACGTCAAAATTTAGTACACTTTCACAATTAATGTTTCCTGTCTGAACTTAGTTGGAAATTCTTGGAACAGTAGTTCATGGATCTGATTGGATTTTTGCCATTTGCAAAGCATTACCTCTAAGATGAATATCGTCTATGTCTTTTCATTCTTCCTGCTGTACTTCACATATGCAAACTGACATCTCACGTTGTACAAATAAAGGAAATTAATTGTTTTTGGCATCCCTTGGGTACCTGCCTACACAGACATATCCAGTACAAGCAGAGTTGAAATGAAGACTCCGGGATGGGTTCGGCTGATGAAGTGAATACTTACACAAAGCAGGAGACCACATCTGAGCAAGTCACTTTGGCCCTCCTTATGGTCAGTGGAGAATTAACTGATGTAGGCTGTACAATACAGGGAATGATTCTTCTCAACCTGAAGTATGCACTTGTGGCTGGATAAATCAATGTGTGGCACACCAAAATCTGGCTACAGTGGGAGCACAAATAAACGACCAGCTCAGAAGTGGACATCTGAGTTTAAATAAGACAAACTCTTTTGGCTGCCTGGAAGACTTTAAACCCATTAAAACTAGATATGGCTTTTAAAAACTCAAGCACTGTAATCTGACATTTCTCTATGCATTAATGACATCAGTGTCATCAATAGAGTTCAGTCTCACTAGCATTACCTGGTAAGCGTGGTCCGTGTGTACGAGGTAGAGGTTGGTAGGAGCTGAGCGGCTCAGAGGTGTCATCAATTTAGTCTCGGTTTTGGCACAGGAAGTTTCAGGACGGATTGCATCTTGGGTGGGAAAGGAAGGAGGAGATGCTAACGATGGAGAGACTGGGGACAGACTGCTTAAACCATCAGCTGCTGAGTCCGTGTTGAGCCTGATTTCTGTATAGTAAAAATCCTCCTCTCCATCACTGTAGTCAGACTCTCCTACTCGTCTGTATCAAGACAAAGAGAGAAGGACTGAATAAATGAAAGCAAGAATCCCAAGGTATATTTATAATTCCTGAAGCATATATTCATACTGTCAAGAAATTAATATTCCTAGTTCCAACCCCTTTATCAGCATTCTGGCTGCAGGGAAGGAGGAACGGAAAAGAAAATCATCTAGTCTGAGGGAAAAGAAGCAGGAATTTGATTTTTCTCTCTGTATGGTACTCTTGACTAACTCTTTGGTCTTGGAGTAGATGTTTAACTTTTATGCTTCAGCTTAAATATCAGCTTCTCATTCTTAACTACTGAGTTAAAAATAATCTTGAGGCACTTTGACTTCAGAAATGAGCAGCCACGGTAGGACAGATAAAGATAAACACAGGCAAGATATACTTCAATAATGTTATGGCAAAAAAAAATGTAATCTTATGATGCGTTACTTAATTAAACTAAATATTGATATGGCCATGGTTCACCATAACTTTCCTTAGTATAACAGAAGAAGCCGCTAGAAAAGTCTCACCACGCAACTTGCTCAGACACAGGCAATAAAGGACACAGGGGGGCTGGCCTGCCAGTGCAGAACTTCTTGCTCCTACCCTCCAGAAGGACACTTACTGAAGGAGGGAAAGGAAAGGGTTTTACTGTCCCTGTAACCCCTGGCACTATCTCTGCATGTTAGGAGTCCAGGAGGGAAGCAACCCAGTCAGACAGGTAGTTCCCAGCATATGTTATCTTGAAATCCCAAATAAATCACTGTTTTAGCATATTTGTAATCCATATGATACACAGATTTAACTCACAGCTGATATATTCTCCTCCATATGGGAAATCCAGGAGCCTTATGGGTCCTCCTGCTTGTATGTCCCTAGTAGGACTGAGCTGGGCTCCTCTTTTCCCAGGCATGCACCCCAAGGCAAGTACCTCAGCCTGTTTGCCTATGTACCTACTCCTGTGGTCCACTTGCCACCTTACTCAATAAAAGTCACAATTTCTTTTTCTTAGGTGTGTTTTCTGGTTTTGCACTTTTTATTTGATTCAAAAGTAGCACAAGCACCTGATCTGATGTGAAACAAGGCAGGTAAGTATTCATGTAGGACCCTGAAACCTGCTGTCTTTTGCAGCACCACCCTGGACGTGACCTGTAGATAGCAAGTGTGAAGTAAATGCCACTGAGCTGTGTGGCCACGAGGGACATGCAGCATGACTTAGAGCTGCACCTGACCTTCCAGCAAAGTTCACAAATGTTCAAAAAAGAATGTGCCTCATTGATGGAAAAAATTCCCGTTAACCTTGATGCACTACTCTGCAATTGCCTCGGAAAGCTAGACATCTGAGACAGAAAAGACAAGGGCAGTCCAGCTTTCATTTACCAGCCAACTGCAACGGCTCTCCCCCCTCC
>VZTY01003280.1:409080-456222 GCA_013400935.1 Turnix velox
AGAAAAGCCTGCTCTTACCCAAGGTGAATGGTCCGTATGTGTTTCTGGATCCCTGCAGCTGTGCTCAGTACCTTCCCACAGTTCTTCCACAGGCATTTGAACATCACCTTCATGGAGTTCTGAAAATTATGAGCAAAGCAACATTGGTTGTGGGGAAGATGGAAAGAAAAGTTTAAAACCCAGTTTAAAAACTCTCTGAAGGTTCAGCAACTCTCTACATTTGTAATGATGTAATAGCTTCTTGTCATCAGTGTCCTCCTACTGAACTCACCAGAATCTCAGGGAAAAACGGCTGAAGTAGCTTCTGACTGAACTTTACCTCCCCCTGCTCTTTGGCAGGGCTTTTCCATTTGCCACTTCCAGTTTCTGTCTCCTCACTAAAGGAGATAAACATTATGAAAACTTCCTATGCTTCTCTGGAGCCTTTCAAAGAGCAACTGATAAGGAATTCCCATGTAACACAAGGTGTCCTCCTTAATTAAAATCTTCCTGAAGTAAGCTCTTAAGAATATCTTCCCTTGTGAATTTAACAAAGCATTACAATATTATGCCAGTAAACTCTAGCTTCTGCAATGACAACATTCACCATTAGCTGGCAAAACCTGGCTTTATTTCATTCAGAAGCTGCTGTGATCCTTACTTGGCAAAGAGAACAAGCCATCTGGCTGTGTTTGATATTTTTAAAATAGTATGTGTATAATTTCATTTTAATAGTCTTGTTATATTCTTTAATATAATTTCATTGGCCTAAACTGAGTTGTTATTGACTGTGAGCACAGCCAACAAGGCTATAACCAGCCCAATCTTCAACATTTTGAATACTCTGGAGAAAACTAATCTTAAATCACAGTCTCTGGCAACAAACAACACAGATGTTGCAGAACTGTAAAGATTTTTTTAAAAGCTAATTTCAGTCCAAAAATGAAATCTACTTTACAAATCTTAAATTTAAAAAATCTAAATAACTTCTACTTCTCAAAAATAATTTTATCTAATATTGCAGAACACATTAAAGAGAACATGAGGAAGACATTCAAAATACTGAATATTATCCTATAATTTCAGTTACATGTAAGACTAAATGAGCACATGCATATAAACCTAGGGTAAAATTAGAAACAAGAGAACAAGCACATCCTTAAGAGTTAATTTGGTGCCTTCTTCAGTTTGGATCCTTTGGACCTGCATGCCAATAGATGTAAGCTGTAGCATTTGGTAGAAAGAATATGGCTTTTTTTATCTGAGAAAAAAGCAACCATTCATATAGATACATAAAGCTTTTCTTCTGAAATTAAATACAATCTACCAAGCAGTTCTGACAGAGACATTTTTTTGCTTTTACAACTACTAAATATTATCATTGCTCAAAACCCTACAACCAATCTTGGCAACAAGGTGAAGATCATACTTATAATTTACATCTCAGTAATTCTGATATGACATAATGAGCACCATTTGCATCTTTATGAACACAGAATGGTTTAACACCAGTATCTAATTTGATGGTAAAACCAGTCTCCTGGCTCTACTGTGACTTTGGCTTCATGGTCAATGCTAACAGTCTGCAAATACCCATGTATTGTAACATAATCAAATGAAATCTTACTCAGTACAAATGAAGAACATAAGCCACGCTTCCATTTCTCACTAGTCCCAAAATTGCCTAATCAGGCATAACGTTTTATTAGAGAAAATAATGGAATGTAAATGGTTTGGTAAGGAATTACTACTGGAAACTTCTAAGCAAATAATATTCTTAATGGAAAGAGGGTGCTAACATGACATTTTCCATATGTGAAATATTAATGAAATGTTAATGAGTATAAATAAGGTTACCAATTAATCTTCTTTCAGGTTTATTCCTTCTAATTTTTGCAGTCCTGAAGAATAAATACTATGAACATTTTTATTTCAGCTTCTAAAAGTGCAAAGTTACTCAGAAAAAATACCATGTTGGAGATAGAATAAAAACCCTGCAGGTAACTCAGTTCATTTACAAAACAAGATTTGGCAGGTAATGTTGTTATTTATCTAAATCAAGCATATGCCATACAGAGCAAAATCCCCTTGAACCATAACAGATAGCATAATAGATCTGTGGTGGGCACATAAATAGAAATATACAAAGACAACTTAGAAAACAATAAAGATGGCAGCTGCAAACCCATCTGCCTCATCACAGCTGAGCAATAAGAACAATCTTAATAAGCTCAACTTGTAACTGAGAAGCAAAACGCAAAACAGAACACTTCTGCCATCCTGATTCCTCCTATCCCACACTTCCCAAAATCATCTGTCTTTTCCTTAGTATAACACTCGGCTCTAACTTCTAATTTATTATAAAAAATTCCTTTCCTTTTCAGCAAGAAGCACAAACATTTTATACCCCTCTCCCACAAACAACGGCAGAACTGCATGGGTCACCAAATAATCAACTTCTAGAGCAAAAGGATAAATCTGAACAGGTTTAAACAATCATTAAAACTTCTTCCTGCTTGAGATAACTATCTCTCAGACTGAGCCAGAAATAAAGTCAACAAGGAGAATAAATTCTTTTTTGTCTCCTTACAATAAAGCCCTTTTTTATCTTGCTATGTAAAATCTGTCCTGTTGCATTGGGAGGGAAGGAAACTTGGACTAGTGCCATCTCTTTGTTGTCTTTGAAAGAAGCTTGCTTGCTAGCATCACAGGCTTTTTTGGGGTTAGTTTTGGACTTTGGGTTGTGTATTTTGGGTTTTTTTTCTGTGTTTTATTTAGTCTGCTTTCGCACTCCTACCCAGGATAAATTTGGATACTGCTAATACTGCTTCAAAAGCCATCAGGTTTTATCTCTCTTATTGATTTTTTCACCCCATATGTTTGCACAGAGAAAGCTTCACAGTATTAAGGTATCTGACATGCTGTCAGACAAAAAGCACTTCCAGGGAACAAGAAGTATTAAGGCCATATCCAGTTTTTGTGATGACATGTAAGGGCTGCCTGTTGCATCTTGCATATAAAAAAATTGTCAAAGTAGGATAGAAATCCCTGGAATGGCCAGAGGCAACACCTTCTGGAAATTACTCTGGTATTTTCTGAGCAGGAGGCTGTGTAGAACCACACCATCTGCAAGCAAATATGTGGTGCCAATGACAGCATGTGCATGTAGGGGATGACTAGAATGAGACATAGTGACTCAGCTAAGTCTTACTACATTGATTGGATGACAGGGAGGAACACATATATGGAGCTGCCTAGGTGACTGGTTCCTTTCTCACAGTAAAATACATCTTCCAACATCCTATCTGCACATAGGTAATAGAATTTAACACAAGGCCAACCTTTCTCTTCCTTGGAATGGGTTCATCAAAAAGGAGGTTGCTTGTTTCAGCTTCATCGATACCATCATCTGGCTGGGAAGGTGTCCGAAATGCTTTGAAGCTATCAGCTGACAGAGGTGGAGATGGGGTGGATGGGTTGGACTGGTCACTAGGAGCATTCCAGCTCCAGTATCCACTGCTGCTGGTACTAGAAGGCACAAATCCTCCTTCTTTCCAAGATCCATTTAGGGATTCTGTGAAGAATAACAACATCCATCATTACAAAACTATCATGGGTTAGGGCTAAGCAGCTCTTTTATCTCAAGCTTAGATGCCATTTTGCTAACTAAACATACATTCAACAAAGGAAAGTGAAAGTACTGGATGTAGAGAGGACAACCACATCTACCCCACTGCACACAAATGGTGTATTCCTGACTTGATTTTTCAGGTGGTTTTAGAAAACAAGCACTTTATTAAAAAGAAATGTTTAGAAAAGCAACCTCATCTAGAACATAAACTGCAAAAAGCAGTCAAATACTGCATTATTAAGGGAAAACTTACTGATACATCTTTGACTTTCAACAGGAGTTTACGACTGTTGGTGGGGCACCAGAGCAAGCTCCAAGCTACCAACAGCTATCAGGAGATCCCCTGAGAAGGGCACATATGTGCTGAGGCCCAGAACACTTAACTAGACCTGGAAAAACATGATCATTATCCCAGCAGTAAAACACCTAAGAAAACCATATTTATGCTCTAGCTGTCTTTTCATTATCTGCCAGTGTGCACACCTCTGCCTAATTTGAATCTCTAATTGAGAAAGATATCCTTTTATCTTCATGTATGTGTATCATTAGGCAACTGGCTTTGGAAGTGGGATGCACAGATGCTGGATCACCTCCGCACCTACTTGCTGGAGAAGCTCCTTCCTTGTGTAGCAGTTCCCTGACACCAGGTTGGAAGCAGACACTCAGACTGACAGGAAACTCTACAACATGGTAGGTGGGAGTAACGGCACTGCTGTGAAGAACAGTTTGAGACACATTTCGCTTGTTGAGATCCTCAGGCAGTAGACATTGGCATATCATTCTTGCCAGTCCCTAAAGAGCTCATGGCAGAAGAAGAGTATGTAGTTGCTGCTGTTTGAGAAAACCCATAACAATTTATTGAACAATTATTCTATCACCTGATGACCCCTTCCCACTCAAAAAAAGGAACTGGGGAAGACAAGAAAACACAAGGGTTGAAATACAAATAGATGTGAGACTGAGGGCAAGACTAAATAATTAACAATAATACTAAAGAACCAGTACTGATTCCAAGATTAATATAAGGTGTACAAGGATTATACTCTTGATGATTCTATTAGCTGTGCACTCCCAGCACTCAGCAGCAAATGTGGCATACTGTGAGAGCTGTGGCTTTGGAAGGCAGGGAAGGGTTCAGAGGCCTGTCACTGGGGCAAGTAGCTCTGTGGACCACAACCTTGAAGGGAGAGAGAAACTACAAAGCAAACTTTCTAATTTATACTATTTGAGATGCTCATGGTACAAAATATTCCTGCTGGCCAGACTGGGTCAACTGACCAGAAGCTGCTCCTCCTCATCCCTGCACCTGGAAAGGCTAGAAAACACCAATACCTTCAATGCCACATAGGAAATAGGTATTTTCAAAAATTCATACACTAGAGTCTTCCAAAAGTGAAGCTCCACCATGCATTAGAAGTTAGCCCTATGTTGCTCAATCCAGGAAAGTAGGCCACCAGCTCAGCAAAAGTATGGCCCAACATGTCCAGTAGTGCAACAAGTGTCTCCACCTGAAGCTTCAAGTTCACATGGAGCTTGAATCCTGTGCAGGGGCAGTTTGGGTGCTGTTTCTCCCTAACTCATGCAACAGAGACTTTTTCCAATGACATGGTAAATCCCCAAGTATTGTGCAATGTCTGACTTTGGAGCTGGCAAGCAAATTATCCATTTGTGAAACATTATTGGAGTGTGAGACAGGAGTCTTTTCAAGCCAGCACTTGCCTTTAAGAGTTCTGAAGAAGTCACTCCTTCATTCCTTCTCAATTTCATCCAGACAAATTTAACTTATGACATCAGCAAGAAAGAAATGTCTGCCACCTGCTACCAAAAGCTTAACTCAAAACTAATCAATTTTTTTCTCCTAATTAAGGTGCGTATGTTCATAACCCTAAATTGTTAATATCAGCTGCTCACAAAACACATTGTAGTGCTCCACTGCACACATATATGCATAAAAACAGCCCCATGTATAGGCAGCAGCCACGTTCCTGCACTTACTGATCTGGGCCACAGAGAGTAAATGGGATCAATCCTCCCTCCCTCTGGGGAATTCCTCTCTGTGAAAGGAACATATACATTTCTGGTAGCTAATAAGTTAACATACGAAAATGTCATGTTTTAGTTCATGATTACAGCCTTTATGTGATTGTAATGAGGCGGGGTTTATTTCTTTTAAGTATGTGGACTTGAGTCTTGCGCTACAGCCAAGAACTACATCTGGTATCAACTTGAGACCTCAGCACAGCTTAAAATTTCCATTTCCTCACAAAAACAAAGGAAACAGCACTCTTTCAGCTACCCTCTGACCCACGTATGGTGGCACTTCACATTCTCAGGGTTTACAGCTTCTTCTCACCTTGCTGAGAAAGAGCTTTATTAAAGTAGTACGGAAAAGACTAAATGAAGCTAACATCAGGGAAAAAACCAAAAACTGGTTCTCATTAATACAAACCAATCTGCCAGAGAAAATTTAAAATAAAAATAAATGCAACTTATTTTGGGGTTCTTTCACATTACTTGAGTTGTGTGAAAGAGAACCAGATCAGGTATTATTCAGCAGCAGTACAACAAGGGCCAAACTCTGATCCATTTTACATAGAGAATAATCTCCAGTAATTCTAGCACAGATCACAAGGTTGGGGATGGGACCTCCAGAGATCATCTACTCTAACCTTTCTGTTAGATCAGGTTCACCCACAACAGGTTGCACAGGAAAGCATCCTGGTGGGATTTGAATGTCTCCAGAGAAGGAGACTCCACCACCTCCCTGGGCAGTCTGTTCCAATGCTCTGTCACCCTCCAAAAATAGGAGTTTTAATATTAGTGCTAATCACAGAATCATAGAGTTGGGACATTAAAAGACCATCTAGTCCAAACCTCCTGCAGCAAGCAGGCAGATCCTGCACTACATCAGGTTACTCAATCAAGCCTGTCACGCCTGGCATTGAATGTCTCTAGGGATGGGACCTCCACCACCTCCCTGAGCAACCTGTTCCTGCACCTCACCACCTTCACAGTGAAAAACTTCTTTCTTATATCTAAACAAAACCTGCCCCATTCCAGTCTTACCACCACATGCTCTAGCAAACAGTCCCTCCCCAGCTTCCCTGCAGGCCCCCTTCAGGTACTGGTAGGTTGCTATGAAGCTTCCCTAGAGCCTTATCCCCTCCAATCTGATCAGCCCCAGCTCTCTCAGCCTGTCCTCACAGAAGAGTTCCAGGCCTCTAAACTTTCCTTAAACTTTCCTTGCCTCTCCCTTCTGAATAGCCTATATTCTTCGATGGCCACACTCCAGTTGCAGGATTCATCCCGCAGGTTTTAGTGATGACCACTATTTCAGTTTCTTGTCACTAACTGCAAACTTCTTTCTTTTATGTTTCTGTCTTCTACCTGACAAGGGCAGGATGCAGGGGCGCCATGGTCCTGGCTTCAATCTTATATGGCCTTCGTTTCTGATTTAAGGAGGGCAAAGTCTCGCTTCACCCGTCTATTTCTACCTCAGCTCTTAGCCTTTCCACTTTCTCACACAGCCACCACGTTGAGCAGATCATTCCCCTGCTCACAGAGCAGGCAACCCCCTCAGAGCTTCTCCTCGCCAGCAGTGAGAGGCTCCGGCATCACCCGCAGTCTGACGCCTGGACGGCTCCATTTCTCTGTGGGAACTCAGTGCTGCTGCATCCTTTCTGACCGTGGGTGGGAGCACAGCCTCCACCGGGTGGAGGCCATCGTTAATCCTTCATAGCCTGTGCTCACTGCCCTCGTCATTCATAGGCAACACCCACTCCCCACTTGTTAACGCTCTTGAAAGATCCCTTTTTTATCTGTGTGGGGGCGGGGAGGGGCCGGTAGTGCGTTTGCGCCCCGTTTTAATCTCCCGCCGGGGCAGGGGCTCCGCCCCGCGCTCCCTCACTCGGGGCTGCCGGGGCGCGGCTCCGCCCTGCGCTGCTTTCTCCGGCTTCCAAAAGCCCAGAAAACGAGCTTCTTGCCGGTTCTTTTTTTGCTGAGACTCTCTTCCCCAGCACGGACTATTTTCCGCTGGAGCCAGTCTCCTCAGTAAGTCAATATTTTGGGGTTTTTTTACTTCTAGGCAAAATTCCACTTGTTTAAACAGATGTTGCTTTAATTACACTGCTACTTACAATGCTTTTTTTTTGAAAAGGAAGTAGAAAGAATTAATTGTTAGTATTAATTAAGATCAGAAACCCCTGAAACATCGGTTAAGCGTTAAAAATCTTTATACTATTATTGAAGTATTTAGTAAGTCCTCATTGAGAGAAGACCAACGTATTAAGGGAGAAGCTTCACAATCTTGTCTGTGACTAGTGAAAACAGGTGAATTACTTTTTCAGGCTTGTTTTCCCACATTTGGGAAAACAAGCAGACAAGCCATGTGAAGAATGTATCAAAGAGCACTCAAGCTGCATGAAGAAATATCAAAGGCAGCTAACAGCTACCATTTACCTATTAGCAATTCAAAAGGGTTTGTTTGGAAGATCTTTCCAACGACAGCTGCTAGCTAGTATGTACTGTGGCTCCTGACAATTTGTCATCTGTTCAAACACTTTAAGGTGGCAGGTACTCTGTGCCCCACATGAGTGCAACTTCCTATGGTCAGGGATGCACAAGTGCCTCAGCCACTCCAAATCCCTGGCCTGGCACATAGAATCACAGAATAGTTTGGGTTGGAAGGGACCTTAAAGATCATCGAGTTCAAACCCCACTGTCATAGGCAGGGACACCTCCCACTAGATCAGGCTGCTCAGTGCCTTGTCCAGCCTGGCCTTAAACACCTCCAGAGAGGAGTCATCCACAAGCACTCTGGGCAACCTGTTCCAGTGTTTCACTACTCTCACCATAAAGAATTTCTTTCTTATATCTAGTCTGAATCAACCCCTTCCAATTTACATCCATTATTCCTAGTCCTTCCATCACATATCCTATTAAAAAGTGCCTTTATGTAGGCCCCCTTCAGGTATTGATAAGCTACTGTGAGGTCCCCCCTAAGCACGGATTCACCTTCATCTGCAGTTTTGTCTGCTATCTGGAGAAGCTGGAGAGCAGGTATGTTTTCTCCCTTCCACTGGTCTCATCTGGGGACTCTCAACCTCTGGCACTGAGGTGGGGCAGCTGCTGGTTATGTCACCATCAAAGGTTTTCTAGGGGACATTCGCTGAGTGTGTCAAAAGCACACAGGTAGGAGCCATGGGTGCTTATGGCTAGACTTCCAGGGAAATGGATAAAAATGAAGTTTTATGGAAAGGAATTAAGAGACCTACACTGTTGGTTCGAAAATCTTGAAAGCTGGGTCATTTCTTATGGTCCAGACTCTTTTAATTACAACACCACTCCGTGGATTGCACCTGCTTTCTTGAAGAACTGTGAAGACTTTTCTTATTAATTTGAAATTAGTCTTGCTCAAAGTACTCCAAGTATTTACAGTATAAGGGCATCCTGTCACTGGGCATCACTAACAGTTTGGCCTCATCTGCATCCTCTTGACACCCACTCTTTAGATATCAATATGCATTCATGAGATATCTCTCAGTCTTCTGTTCTCTAGTCTGAACAGACTTGGGCCTCTCAGCCTCTCTACATGAAGGAGATGCTCCATTCCCTCAATCACCTTTGTAGCTTTCTGCTGCACTCCCTCCTGAAGTTCCCTTTCTTCTACTGGGGAGCCCAGAATTGGACACAGTACTCCAGATGTGGCCTTATCGGTGCAGAGAGGGGGGATGACTTCCCTCGACCTGCTCTTTTTAATGCAATTTTTAACCACTGCTGTTCTTTTTACTGCATATGCACAAATGCAAATAGGCTGTTTGGAAAACTAACGTTCCGGCGAGGTCAGGAGACTTTCTGCAGCACTCATCTCCCATTTACAAAATGAGGGATCTCCTGTTACATAAACTGGTTATGGGAAAGTTTTCTTCTAATTACTACCAACATCCCACCAACTATGTCAGAGCAAAACTCCCTCAGTACCATCCCCAGCACACACAGGCCACGGCTAGTCCTCCTTTGTCCTCCACAATGGCCACAGTCTCTGGAAACAAGCCCCCATGTAAAAAGCCCTGGCACCCTTCCCTGCAAGCCCTGCCCAGGCGCTACTCAGAAGGCTTACCATTGGGTCGGACAGGAGGGCTGCGGACCAAAGGGCTGGTGGATAAACTGGTGAGTACCATGGCTGCTGTTACCTTATCCATGTCCAGTTCTTCTGAAGATTTTCTGAAACACAGTTAATGGGAGAAAGGAAATACATCAGTAAATGTTTAGCTGCTTCTAGTGTTCTTTATATTCTTTTTTTGTGGAAAAAAAACCCCAAAACAACCCAGATTCTAAAACTAGAAGGCAGTAACTGAAGCAAGCCATCAAGCAGAGTTCTCAAAGCTTTTGTCTTCCGACAACCTGAGAACACTAAGTGGCTACTTTAAGCAAACCAGCTCAGCATAAATAGGAAAGGCATCAGGAAAAGAGACAACATCTGTGTATTAGATTGTCAGGATTACTGTGACCCTCTACTAGTTTGAGCCTGTTCCCTATTTTCAGAATTTCAGCTTCTCATATCCTTAAAGTGAAATGTATGTTTAAGGTTTTTTTCCTTGTAAGAAGACAAAGAAACATAAAGCCAGGTGAGATTACCATGGTGAGTACACCATTAATAACTGTCATGGTTTTGGCTGGCATGAAGTTAACTTTCTAGTTGGAAGCTGGCACAGTGCTACATTTTGTATTTGGAATTAGAATAATGTTGTCAGGGCACCAGTGGTTTTAACTGGTGTGAAGCACTCAAGGCCTTTCCTGCTCCTCACACTGTGAGCAGGCTGAGAGGACACAAGAAGCTGGGACACAGCTGGGACAGGCAACCTCAACTGACCAAAGGGATAAACCACAACATAGGACAACATGCTTGTATATAAAGTGGGGAAGAAGAAGGAAGGATGGGGATGTTTGGAGTGCCTTCCCAAGTAATACTTATACGTGATGGAACCCTGCTTTCCTAGGGATGGCTGAGTATATACCTGCTGATGGGAAGTAGTGATGGAATTCCTTGTTTTGCTTTGCTGGCATGTGTGGCTTTTGCTCTGCTAATTGGACTAACTTTCTGTCAATCCATTGGGGGTGTGGGTGAGGAAGAGGCTGCATGGTCATTGCTGTTGAATGGGGCTGAGCCACAACAGTAACATATACTGCTCTCTGTAGGGTGAGGGATAATTATGAACTGGAACTGAGTGGTGTAATTTTTTTTCTCAGTTGCTTCCACTTAGCACTATTAAACGTCCTGTACTCTTTCCAAAATACTGGTCCTAAATTTCTCCCAGTCAGATTATAAACTAATTCTTTAAAAAAAATAGGTAATTGACAGAAAACCAGTGCAGGGGGGGAGTTTTTCTGCAGGTGTGATGGGTGCCTGAGTCAGTGGGACACTGCAGGGGAAAGAGGGACACAACACTGCTGTAGCTCAGTCTTGCTGGGGATTGACTCCGAGTTGCTGCTTTGATTCATACATTTAAGACCAACATGTTCTGGGGAAAAAAAAACAAAACATAAAAGCAGAAGAGCTGCAGAGGAGAGGGCATGGGGAAAGGGTAATAAGGGACAGCTTTCCAGAGGAGAGAAGATCTGGAAGCAAGGGATGCCTCCAGAATCCAGGCTTCATTGACCCACTGCTCAAGCACTATTATAGCCAATGCAGACTTTTCATAGGCTGTAAAAATGTATATGCTACCACTTTTCTTCCCCAAAAGTAGCTTGTCCTGACAGGTCAGTACTACAATGTACAATTTCTGAAGAGTGCACGTACCAAAACTACTAACCTCACTGCGTTTAGCACCCTTTAGCTTTCCCCCCTCGTGGGACTGTGGAATCTAGGCAGCCAGCTCCTTCTAAACGTTTGCTATTGAATATACAAATGATTATCTCATTTTGTTCTTACAAAAGAACACATTTCTGTCCTATTCTGCACTGTAAGGTTTCTAGAATTTCCTCTGTGCCTTGACAGGAGCTCTACATAACTGATAAGGGTGGAGTCTTTATTAAAAGGCCAGTAGGAGAACTGTGCAGCTACCTGACAGTTTGTATCGATTGCTGATAGGTAAGTCACCAAAAGTCACCATGCGACAACTGTGTCAACACTGGCAGTATTGGTGACTGAACGTAAGCTGAAAGTTTCACGGATAGGCAAAGGCCAGGAGTGGCCATGACTCCCTCGCACCACCACCATTTCTAACCAAGATAAAACACATCCATGTCATTATTAGAATGTTTTTTTCTATCTGATCCAATTTAACAGGTTTTCAATAAGAAAAGCGCAAATAAACAAAACTCTGGACTTTTTCCCCTTGCCCATTTTGAACTAATTTTTGCTACTTACTGCTCCTCATCTGCTCCCAGCAAAACAAGGAATGTTCTGCTTGCATTTCCCAGCCACAAGAATTTTAGCAGCTACAAGTGTTGACTTATGTGACTGAGCTCCAAAACACATTTTTACAGTTTGGCTCATAAATGTAAACACACAAATTTCACATCTCAGACAGCCAGCACCACTGCAGGAACAGCAGCAGCCTTCGAGGGAGAGGCAGAGCATAAAACCTAAGACAGGAACCACTTAAGCCATCTGCACTTAGTCAGCATCACATGCAAGTCAATGTCTTAAGACCGTTCCAGTCTTTTCCAGCTTTCTCTGCTGGAAAGTTGAACCTGCACCCAGCTGTTGAACACTACTTGGACTCAGAAAATAACTTGTCTGCTACACATTGACGGTTCCCAAACTATTTATTCCAGCACCGCCGAGGCAACTTTCTGCAGAGTGAAGTTATAATTCCTGCTGTTGCTTACACTGTTATTAAGCGCAATTAAATAAAAAAATCATCCACTACAAAGCCCTAAAGATTTCTTCCCTCCCCTAATCCCACATCTCAGTCTCCACAAGCAGCCTCTCA
Source organism: Turnix velox (assembly GCA_013400935.1). Taxonomy (NCBI): domain Eukaryota; kingdom Metazoa; phylum Chordata; class Aves; order Charadriiformes; family Turnicidae; genus Turnix; species Turnix velox. The sequence continues at coordinate 421,627 of VZTY01003280.1, forward strand.
GTTTCTGGCTGCATATATTTGTGTCAGCCCAGTCTGCATCTGAGACCAAACTGTTTTGGACATTTTATTTCTTTGTAAACTGAAACACTTGCCAATACCTACATTTTAATGAACCAGGTGAGGCATAAGCAGCAGAAGTTAGATGCCCTTGAGGCCAGATCTTTCACCACCAACCCATGTCCCTCAGCTTCATGTCTCCTTGCTTCCTCAGCAGGGAGAAGGACTTCACATGGCCTCTGCAATACTCTGACCTGGTCAGCTTGGTATTTAAAATAGTCCTCTAAGATAAAATTCAACTTAGTTACTACCCTCACCCTTATTCAGTCCTTTCCTTTGCTGATGAAATGAACATTGGTTTAAATTCATTTAACTGTGTTACAGAACTATCACATTTTCTTCAGTCATAGCTTTATATGGGGAAAGGCTTGATTTAAGTCACAAGATCCACAAATTAGGGTCTCAGATGAGTTCAAGGCTATGCACACATGCCCTAAAACCATTCACTTATACGATAGGCAGGCTTAAAGATGACACAACAGCTGATCTACTGTCACACTGCCTCAGGCAGCTGCTGACTCTCCCCGGGACTTGTTTACTTACGGGGCAGAATTCAACTTAAGCTTTTTGTGCAATACTTCCCTACTATGAACTTCTCCCTGACTTCCCTTTGCAAAATGTGTACAGGACCCCATCAACTCCTCACTCCCCAGTAAGCCTTATTTCCTAGTAAGCCTCATATGGCCATACCTATAATAACTCTGCTGCTTCTTCTCTTTATCAACCACACTATCATCTATGGTTGAAACAACCTTTTCCTTAAAACTGGCTCCCAAAAATCCTTTAAAAAATGCATGTCTTACTCTGGTTTTGAATTATTTGGTCTATCTATCCTAATTTGCCTGGCTCAGTCCAAAAAGCCTGGAATTCTTTCTCTTGGGAAGACTGCATCTTAGGTCAGCATTTTATCCAACTGCATTATAAGGGTTCTGGAGAATACTTTTTTAGCAGAGAAACTGGTAGTGCTAGGAGGTTGTTTTGTAAAATTGACCTTACTAAAAAGGACAACTTTCGTTATCCTACTTTCTAAAAAATAACCACTTGAATCCCATATGCCTAGACCATTCAGATATATTGAAAAGTTCAGATTTTCCTCTGTTTTGGCAGAGGCATACACTTACCTATTTCTTACTGCTTCCACCATCAGAGAAACATGGTAAAAAAACCTCCCAAACTTTTAACTAGAACTAATGAAGAACAGTAGCAGTCAGGCACAAAAATGCTGGAATGCTATGTTAGCTGCCTTCTGTCTTCCACACAAAAACCAGCTCATGACAGTCGTTCACAAAACAATGTGACCTTTTGTTAAGGAAGTAACTTATAAATATGCATGCATTAATATGCTACAACTAAGTCAAAAACAACAGCATGGAATAGTTTAGGTTGTACGGGACCTCAAAGATAACCTACCATGTGCAGAGACACTTTCTGTTAGACCAGGCTGCAAGCCTGGGGCAACCACAGCCTCTCTGGGCAACATGTTCCACTGTCTCATTTTTCTCACAATGAGAAATTTCCTCATGATATCTAATATAAATCTCTCTTCTTCCAGTCTGAAGCCATTACTCCTCACCCTATCATTGTATGCCCTTATAAAGACGCTGTCCCCATTTTTCTTGTAGGCTCCCTTGAGATACTGGTAGGCTGCTGAAAGGTCTCCCCAGAGCCTTCTGTTCTTCTGAACAACCCCAACTACCTCAGACTGTCTTCACAGAAGACTGTCTCAGATTCTTATATTCCTAAATGCTCACAGAGATATATCTCAGGTCTTACTCTGATCACCTGTTTCTAGACATGTCACACTGATGCTGACATACTGAGCACTGCATTAATACTGATAGATAAACATACTGGTAGTACAGGCTGTTACATGCAAAAAACGGTTAATCATATAATGTATAATTGTAATCAGTGCATTAGTAATAGCAGAAATAATTCTGTAAGAAATAAAAATGTCAGATTACATTTAGTAAAAAGATTTAAGGTTTCTTCATCATTAACTGCAAAGGCAACATCCTAAACAAACAGCAAGAAAGGCCAGGCATGTGGCTGTGAGTCCAGATATCTAAAGTACCTACAACTACTATTCTGTTCTGGGCAACAATCTACAGTATTATTCTGCAAAATATTAATCCATAAAGTATCTTGCATTTACAATATCTGGTTACCATCTAGCAACTTAAAATACTGACAGTACAGCTAAATGAATGATCTCACCAGCTACTGTTAGGTTTGTTTCTTCATTATAAAAATTAACCCACCTGCCAGAGAGAGAAGGGAAAATTATGGAGAGAGAGAATGATCTGTATATAACCAGCCTGAGGTCCTAAGTATCCTTCAGTAAAAGGTCTTAACTTCACGATAAAGCAAAAAGCAAAAGATTATTACAGATTAGATTAAATCATTATAGTACTATAATGATACATGTTAAATCCTAGGGGAGCGTAACTATTTGCACATCTAAAAAAGAGAACTTTTGTTTGATGTCTGAAGCACTGAAACAATAACACCATGCAGTAATTAGAAGCAAGGGATTTCTACTTTTGCTCATCATGACAAAATACAGAATTAACCTTTTCTACTCTTAACTTTGTGGTATTTGCAGGCTAGTTCCTACACGGAGTAACTGCCCTTTCTGTGTCTCTCTCTGCTGTTCTGATTATGCACCAGCAATTTTTTTAGGATACAAAGAGGGAGTAGAAATTAATAATTATGAAATTATTTATTACACTAATGCAGGAACTTTTATTCTACAAACATATATATCTGTACTTTCCAAGGGAAAAGGGAAAGTGCTTGAAAGACCACCTCAAAACTTCCTACCTCCCTCAGCCAAGCTAAAAGATTTTGTGATCCAATTATTCCAAGGACTACTGGAAGTCTGGCTGGTCAATTAAAGGACAAAGAGACCTGAAACACTTATCAGTAATGCAGGCACAGGCTTTCTATCTGGACTGCAGTGGTTTAAAGACAATTAAAAATCTGTAAATCAGCTGCATCACAAGAAGGACACTCATGGAGAGTGGTTCTCAGAAGATTGAAGACTGCGTCATACTTTCCACTGCTCCACAAAACCAGGACTCTCTGAAACAGCTATTTCTCTATACATTATTATTAAAAGCACTAAAACTTGACAGAAAATAATCAACAGTTTTAAAGTGTTAAGAAAGTAAAATTTAGCACTTGGAGATAAGCCACCATTTACAGCAACAATTTATTCTGTCTATTGAAAAACTTGATCCAATGAATAATTTTTACTTTTTAAAAAGCTGGGACATATCAGGAGAATGAATCTGGTGCAGAGCCCTTGAGGCAATGACAGAAGCCAAAGTAGGAAGATGACATAGGAATGGACTGCTTCAAAACAGAGCAGCCAAATAAATGGTAATCATTTGATAAGATTACGAGTGCAAAGCAAACATTAAATTCAGAAAGGAACAACAGAACCCTGCAGAGATTAGCTAAACTCATCCCCACAACCCTCCATGATTTTGTAGAAAGATCTTCTGTTTCATCTCCTCTACTTTAAAGGGCCATTTGCTGATGCAATAAGTAACTTAGTTTCTACAAACCAAGTCTCTATAGCACTCGGAGGTAACAGGCCAATTATTCCATATATTATGCGACACATTCATCCCTTTTCTGCCTTTGCCTTAGCTGTCATTTCAGCTTTTTCATAGGCACACTCTTTTTCTTAAATGGCATCACTTTGATCAGATATTATTTAAAGGAAGAAAATACTTTAGATACTTTCTTTGTGGAAAGAGGATGGATCACTTTTCAATGTCCAAGAGATCCTGCTCAATGCAATACAAATTATCATGCTGAAAATGGAAAAAGATGGAAAAGTAAAATAAAAATCCCAAACCAAACCCCCAAATACAGCAAGAACAGTGCCAAGAAGGGGTGTGATGTGCTGAGAGGACTGTTGATGCCAGCTGATAACAGCTAGAGAGGGTAAGACACTTCATTTCCCCAGGTAGCCGTCTTATCTTTTTCCAATGAAATACATGTTGTTGAAACACTGGTAAAAGCCTGCAAGTTTTTCTCTCACCAAATCAGAGTCACAAGCATGCTGTCCCATTGCTCCATAAAACTACTAATGTGAAGAAGACAGAGAGCATGTCACTGAAATCAAATCAGCCTTAAAAATCATCACTTGTGTGCAGCTAATGAAGTTGGGATTAATTGGTACTAAGTCACAAACATGACTAACATTTATTTTTACATGCAACTTCATTACAGGTCAGATTTTAATGCTTTTCCTTTCTTGGATTTAATTTTCTCAAGAAATACCATTATAGAGATAACAGCACTTCCAGGTACTCTCCAAGTAGAGCAGCAGGGTATACAACAAAAATAATGGTAATGCATAAACTCTCACATTTTATATGTGGGACTTTTTGGCCCATTTGGTCCCATACTCTGTGGCCAATATGGACTGCTCTTCAAAAGAAGATGCAACAGCGATGTTACTGCAGTCAATACACCATACCATTCCCAGGAATTAGCAATTTCCCTACATCCTGTGACCAGATCAAAAACCTACAAACAGAAGATCTTCCAATACATCTTCCATCAACTGTGGCCCTGGGTACTCTTATCTTCCACATTATTTTTGTCCTCATGTCTGGTCTTCAGTCAGGTTCTACAGCAGGGAGCACTGCACTCCAGTTACATTACACAGAAGACAAAAATTCTACCTTTTATCAAGTCTGATTTAGTTACTTTTCTGATTGGTCGTTTTTGCATTACCAGACATGCACTGCAGAAGACCTAAGTTTATCACTGCTTTATTTACTATGATATGTCTTCCTAGATGTGAACATACACAGTAGCTTCAGTATTTCTTCATAACAGGCTCTTTCTATGTTCATCAAGCCACAGCTCAGGATACACCCCATTGCTGAGGACAAAAAGGTAACAGGATCATCTGAACGATAATGTCTCAGTTACACAGAAACCCAGCCACTGATAACAATATATAACAGTCCACAGTTGCTCCAAATAAAATGCAAAAAATATAAAGCAGAGCCCCTAGGGCTATTCCAGGGGCAAGAAACTGCATGCACCAATTCTATGCCTTGATAATTCAGGAAACAAGCTGATTAGTGATGTGCTGAAGAGCTAAAGGATTGGGTCCGTTTTAGGAAAAAAGGGTACTAAATTACTGACTGAAATAGATACTATCACTTCAAAAATTCTGCCAAAAGTAAAACCACACTGCACACCACTCTATACTGTATAAAGCCTTTTCTAATCTCATTTCAGGTGGTATGCAGTTTGCCATTAAGTCTTTCAGATTTTTCAGAAGGTACAGTTGAGAGATTTCTGTTGTTTGGTTACCTCCTGGAATTCAAACTTCACATTATGAACTATGAAGTACCACCAGCAGATCTTCAGGCCTAACTAACACAGTGTGTCTCAAGAAGGGCATCTGGTCTTGTAACAAAGGCAGCACAGAGCTCTCTCTTCTATGAACAATCTCTTATAAAGATGAAACATATTTAATCTAGCCCTCCTTGCCTTTAAAACAATGTTCAATCCTTTCAACAATCCTTAGCAACTTAGTTTCTTTGATAGGAACTAAACATACGGATGGCCACCTTCTCATCCCATGATTTAAACATTTGTTGCATGGATATGAGCTGAAGATATTTTTTAAATGGAGGATATAAAACCAGACACCACAAAACAACTAAAATCTGGCAGACCATTAGAGGAGATGTATGTACACTAAGGAAATGTCTCAAAAGCCTTTGGGCAGAGTAGGACCTACTGGACATTTTACACAAAAATCTAGCAATCATCACCCACGATCCTAGCAGGATGGGGTGCTTTGCCATTTGTTTCCAAGTACCTGTGTTCTGCAGAATTGTTACAGGAAAGGTAATCAAAATACGCATTTCTATGTTGAGTGAAATAGAAGTAATAACCTTATTAAAATGTGGAGATATTAAGAAAAGTAAAATTGTTTAGGTAGTCTTATGAAACTTGTTTTTTGATAAACCAGTGTGATCATACACGGTAGTCAATTTAGATGAAGGAAGGTATTCAGAATATTTTTATAAGTACTCGTAAACTAAATGTTTTTCTAATACACTTAAAACATCAAACATACTTTGTGCTATAATAGGTTTGCTCTGCAAAACCAGGGGCAGGTTCATTTGTTTATCTTTAATAACTTGCACTTAAAAAATGAAATCAGATACAATACACAGTACTAGAAGAATGCATCTGGCTTAACTTTACTGTAATCTTTAGTGTTCTTGCTTGAAATTCAACCTTTTCTTTTCATTACAAAAAACCAACTGAACTGTGGCCTGTGGGTATCAAAGAAAAACCAAGAATACACTGCCAAGCTCCAGGCAAGTGCTTGTTCTCCAGATTGTTCTGTTAGAAGGAAATGCTCTCCTTAAAAATACATGCATTTGTGGTAGTAACTCTTTATGAAGCTGTAACACTGTAATAACTTTTAAAATAACATAGTAGACTAAGTTTTTTGTGTTGTTTTGGGTTTTTTTTTTCCTGGATAGGAAAATGCTGCGCTAACAAATATCACAAGCAAGAATTACCATGATATAAAACAACTTGTCGCTTATTGTGGGTCTGCTGTGCTCAGGTTATTTAATCTCACACTCCTCCTTAACTCCTGATATTCAACATCAGCAATAGTCACTTGACAAAATCACAGCAAAAAAAAATTGCAATGAAGATAACTTCTTCATCCTGAAGATACCACCTTTCCTACCTTCAATTCTGTCCCCTGGAAGTTTTATTCTGTATTAACTCACACATCCACATCATAGTAAGTTAGAAAATGTCAGTGCTACAGTTGAGACTGCTAACCTTATTTCTACTTCTACCTACCAAAGATAACACAGACAAGATAGCATCATTTTTCATTATATAATTCAGTTCTCATATTTCCAAATGGAGAAGTAGATTCTTTCCACTGTCAGTCAACAATGAACAACAGTTCCCATCTCTTTTCTATTTTCATACTAACAGCACTGGCCTAATGGTCTGGTTTCTTTGTTTTCATAGAAAAACACTACAAGCAGNCTCATATTTCCAAATGGAGAAGTAGATTCTTTCCACTGTCAGTCAACAATGAACAACAGTTCCCATCTCTTTTCTATTTTCATACTAACAGCACTGGCCTAATGGTCTGGTTTCTTTGTTTTCATAGCAGTGGCAAAACCATTTAAAGTTCCCACTGAAATTATTAAAATTATTCTTTTCACACACAACACAGTTAATGGCACCTCTTTCTTCAGCAGAAAGAATACTCAAAGCAGCACTGTTATTAGTCTAGTATCAAAATCACAGCCACTAGAAACACAGGCATGGAGAGCCAAAGAGAACTCCAGATGCAAAACATCTCACTATGCATACTGTCAGGCACAAGGTCCATAATTTCCATAAATTCAAACATAGAATGGTTTGGGTTAGAAGAAACCTTAAAGTTCAACTTTAAGGTTCCAACTCCTCTGCCATGAGCAGGGACACCTCCCACTAGACCAGGTTGTCATCCCAGCAGGAGAGAGTCTGTTACTGAACAGCACGTGCTGAAGCTCATTACAGCATGTAACACATCTTGCAGATGAATAACATGATCCCAGAGCACTCCAATCTCCTGTCCATTAATTGATAATGCATAAAGTTTGCAAATTATTCAAAACTCTCCCCTTTTTTCCAGGGAAAGAAGGAAGATGCTACTTCTTTACAGCCCTGATTACTGTGGCTGCAGTTTCTGCAGCAGGTTCAACTCACCCCCTTGGTTTGCATTATCAGAAAAGTAATGATCACTGACAGCATACAGAGGCACACACACACACTCATTAGCACGCTTCAGGCACTACTCCGTAGGGGAGAAAGGGAAAAAAACCCCCTGAAATGCATAACTTGAGACTTTTGAAATTGTGGAACTCTCTAAGTTGCCCAACTAGAAGACAATACAGGAACATAAATGACAAACAGTTCAGAGAAGAAAGTGGCACTTCAATGCTTCAGGGTTAACTGCCACAGCAAAAAAAACCAGAGAGCAGAGCATGCATTAATTTCTATTACTGGAAGTTTTATGAATGCTTTGATAGTGTACACAATTGAACTGAGGTAAATTGGGAAGAAAAAGGCTACATGTGCAACGAAAATTAGAAAAGAGTAATTTCATCATTCAAAATTTTGGGGTTTTTCTACATCTTATCTTAGATTGCCCTGCACAGGACCTTAAGAGTTGAGTTTCTAATTCATTAATTTCTTACAAAACAAGATAAAGAACCATGCATCAGATGCATATTTGACTATATTTAAAAGAGAATTGGTAATTTACAATGCCAGAGAAAACTCAGTCACATGTTTGATCTGTACATGATCCACAAACAAGATTTTTTAGCAAATGGTATTTGGCTATAAAAAGCAATATGCAGAGGACAGTAAATCACTGTGAAGCAAGCAAATATAAGGTCAGGGCCTCCAAAAAATATTCCACAAACAAATAATATTATAACAGTAACACATGCTTTAGGACTGCTTTTTCTTCGGTCTGGCTTTGCAGCCAGGGCTGCGTTCTATGGAACAGAAAATAAACTAAAGGGCAGATTCAGATGGCGATGGTTTCCGTACGGCTGCTCTCCTCCCTGCCCTCTGTGCTCATGTGGCTGAAGGGATGCTCTGTCACAAGGGATCCATCAACCAGCCAACCAGCACGGCTGTTACCCAACACACCCATCTGTGTCCCCTCTGCAGGCCAGGGCTGCTCGCCTTAGGACAGCCAAGCGTGTCAGCATCCCCACTTTGTATTTGAAAGGCTCTCCCTGTTCTTTAAATAACTCACAGGATGACGTCTGTGTGACTTCCCACTGCTGTACCTGGCTGGTGAAGAGCAGCACACAGAGTCCTGGCAGCTGTGTTGCCTCTGGGGGTGCAGTGATGGGAACTGGCAAAATCCTGTGTTTCAAAAGCTGAAACACAGCAAAAAAGAACTAAACCCAGAACGGGAAGTGATAAGAAATAGGCTTCATCACCAACCACTATATTTTTCTGGACTCTCCATCTGATGACCAACCATGTTTATGGTTGACCTGCCCAAAAGAGACCCCAGTCCATGTAGAGAAAGAGAAAGCTGCTCCCTCCTGCTCACACTGGCCCAGCAATGGCCCAAGAGCCCTGGCACTGGGATGTAGAAGACTCCTACTGGTTTTAACTGGTTGGACTTCTGTGCTTCTGCCTGGACAATGTGACCATTGGTAACCACAAAAGTTTTTTCCCAATTTAATGATATAAACACTTAGGTAAGTTGCATGTCTTAGCCAAAGATAAATAATTAGAAAACAGAGATTTTCAATTATAGATACTGCTGGGTGCAAACATACAGTCAAATATAATGGGGAAAAAAAACCCAAACAGATACAAAAAAGCTTTGGCCAACTTCTGTAATTGACACTCTCCTTCAGCCTATCTCATTCCCAAGCAACATACCTCAGACAAACTTAAACATTTATCTAATGATATGAGAGCAAACAATTGCAGCATAAAGCTATGTGTATTAAGGCTGTTTAAGCATATTCATGTGCTGCTTACTCTAGCAGACAGATGCTGTTCCGGTACCCAGACTCAGAGGACTGTACTAGAACCACCTTAATCATTTGACAGTGGAAGACCTGTCAAAAACATCATCTTTTCAAGAAACTTCATGAAAATCTAAAGCAAAATAAAGCTATGCTGTTGCACATGTGTCCACAGACATGATTTCTGTGGCACAGCCAGTAATTCAGGCACACAACCTGTCAACTTTTCCATTAAAAAAAAGAAAAAAGAAAAAAGAAAAAAAAGAAAAAAAAAGAGTTGTTGCAGTCAGACAATGTGATCAACACAGCCTCACATGACACTCCTGAATCAGAGATGTGCAGAAATACAACTGGTTTAACATTTAACATTTTAGCCTGGAGGATGCCTGAGTTCCACAGGGAAATCCAGATGTCTACCACACTTTGCTGTAGTATTACTGCCATGGTGAACAGCCAAAAGTTTGGATTATCCAAATGCACTGATCAAAAAAGTAACTGTACTCTTCAGTTCTTGATTCATCTTTTCATTCCTCAAGAATAAATGGTTTCTTTCTGGGTAGATTTTTTTTTTTTAAATTACCATTCTTTTAAAAAACACAGACGACTTCAGAGTCAGGGGAATCCATGATATTTTAAAAGATGCCTTCTCAAAAATTTTCACAAGTCAGTTCAGTGTATAATCCAGCAAGCAAGGGCTGTGTTCTCACCAGATACAACATGGAACAATATTTCTGTAGTCTATGCAATATATTCTCTAACACTGAAAATTGTCTGCAGAAGTAACATTCAGTATTTATAGCTCATTATGAGTGGGTTGGGGGTTCCTACAGTGTCATTTTTGCAAAGCAGTATTTACTTCAAAAACTAGGAGAGTGACATTTCAATGATTCGTGGCAGTAATCTGAACAAGGCCCGCTCCCAAAACTAAATAATGATGGGTCCAAAATCTGTGGAATCAGCATTTGCCCTTGGTAACTCATGCTTTAATTCAGCTTCATCTTCTATGAACAGAAGTTTCTAAAAAACAAACACTTACAGCTTTTTTTGCAGCAGAATGTTAACTGCGCTCCTCAATCAAGCTTTAGACTACCCATTTACCATCTTTTTCCCATAAAAGTTGTGATTTTTACTAGTTTATCAGAGGAAAATCACACATCTTCAAGCCTTGCCTTAGAAGATGACACAGCAAAACCATATGTATTGACTGGAAGACTTCAGCATACTCACAGACCATCACAGCATTTTCCCATGCTGGACTGCTGGAAAAATTCATTAGCTGAAATTTTGTTTAAGCAGCCCACAGTCCTCTGTACTAAACAAAAAGCAGACACAATAAAAGAGTAGAAGGAATACACTTCCCCCCCGTGTACTCGCCCTCCAGAAGTGTTTAATGAAGTTATATGCTGCTTTTTCTTCCATTAGTTAAAACCTTGTTTGACAAGGGAAGTTGAACAAGCTGAATCAGTTTTTACTGTGCAATAGCAATTGATTATGTAACACGTTAAAAATTCATTTACAGCACTGACAAGAATAATAACTATTGGTGAAAAGAAAAAAATACCTGCTTTACTCAGAAATCAGCTGACAGCACCAGTGAGCTAGTACTTGATTTAATTTCCATTAATTTTCCACCAGAGAAATTCCCAGCAGGGAACACAATAGACTCAACAAGAAGTTTCTGGGTCCTTTAGACAAGTAATCCTTTCCTCTGTGCTTTTTTTCTAAGCCAAACATGCTAAAATCAATGGGTTTGTGCATGACTGGCTATTCCAAGCCTTGTGGAAGTGCACAAAAAGCAGGGTACCATCAGTGCACTGTATAAAATGCTTTGAGTAGTCCTCAGATTAGAAAAATCAAAGAGTGAAGTAATGAAAACTATGTGCTTTAATCCACTAAAATTAAGTTCATTTGAACAACCTTACCAACTCACAGGTTTTTTTTCCTCTAGAACAGAACCACAATCCACCCAGAAGATGACTGTTTGGCATCTAATACAGGATTAAAATGCATCTCTTTTATGACTTCAGCGCTATAAAAGCGAGCCTGATGAATCACTTTGATTTTATTTATTTATTTAGTAATGAAAATGAAATGCAAGATTAAGCAATAACTAAGAGGATAAATCGTCTTACATTTCCAAAGCAGGAAAAAAGGTCCCTATTCACTTAAAACTTAGTTCTGGAAAATATGCACTGGAAATTGTCCCATAAAAATGAGCATGTGGGATCACTTCAAAATAATTGTTTTCAGAGTGAGGGCTCCTTAAATACCCAGTAACTAAACAGGAGCACATGTTAAATACATCCATGTGACACACACACATTATATATGCATTATAAATATGTACATATATATATATGCATATAGTATAAATATGTAAATGTATATATACATGTATAGCTCCAAATCAGCTGGCACAAGTCTCAGAAGGTGGGATGTTTGGTGGTGGCACAACATTGCTGCTTCTCACTTTTCATGCAACACAAGGTTAGGTCCAGTTGATGGACATGATGCCAGGGGAGGAAATTCAAACCTGCACCACCCATCTCCTAGGCAAAGCTTAAATTCACAGTAATCTGGAATCTTACATGCGCAGTAATCTTGGCTGCACCTCAGGAAATCACAATCCTAACCCCAGATTTCAAAACCACATTCTACCACCCTCCCACCCACCTTCTCTTACCACATCTGTACACAGTACTATCTCAAAAAAACAGTGAACAACATATTCACAAGGCTTTGGTAACAAATCTAGGATGATCATGCCTGTATTTAAGTTTTATTAATTTAAGTAAAATATTGCCCCCAGCTAACATAATTCAGTCTCCTGGGAACAAAAAGTGTATAGTTGAAAGCACTGATTATTCTCACTCTCCCACAAGCCACTTGCAATCGCACTTGATTTGCAGTTTCCATATGCTTCCTTAACTAGCATAATTGAGGGATGCTCTTCAGTTGATCAGGACTAGGAGGAAAGCAGCACTACATCTCCTTCCAAGTCCCTATGCTCAAATACCCCCATTTTAGCCTTGATGCCTAGAACTGCCTATTTGTCTGTGCAGGATCCAGTGCTGCTCCTTCTCCAGCAGCCGCAAAGGGACAAGCAGGTTTCTGTCACAAAGCATTTCTCTCACAGAAACTTTTTTTCATTTTAAACCAAATTATCTTTAAAACACCCATAACTTTTACAAACCATTGCCATAAGCATGTTTTTAAAATGCTCCTCCTTCTGAGTGTTTTTTTTAAATGTGAAGCCTGGGATAGGTGTTACTGACCTCCAGCTGAGAGACTGGTTAGAAATAGATGCAGAGTTGGCTGACGTGGGACCAGTTTAGAATAACTACGTCTATTTCTGTTGTATTTCTACTGTCAACAGAAACCTTGTCACAATAATAAGCAGAGTACAGGGGCCAGCCATTATCAGCAGGGTTAAGACTAGGCTTGCCTAAATTTAAGTATACAGCATGTTTGAGATGTCCTAGCACATAATTCCTGGACATTAGTTGCTGGTTCCAGAGAAGGCCTTGGACAGCTCTTAGGTCACATCTAGATTAAGTATCTCAAATACCAGATGGCAAGTAACATGGCACTGAATGCTTAAGTGCAGTCAACCACACTTCCCAATTGGTAACTCCTTCAGAATAAGCTCAGAGAATCATAAAATAGTTTGGGTTGGAAGGGATCTTATAAGTCATCTAGTCCAACCACCCTGTAATAATCAAAAGCATCTTCAACTAAATCAGGCTGCTCAGAGCCCCATCCAACTTGACTTTAAACATTTCCAGGGATGGGCATCTACAACAAGCTTAGGCATAAATACATTCCTAAAATTAAGATCACAAAATAATATAATTGCCTAAGTTGGAAGGGGCCTTTCACAAAATGAACTCCCACCATTCAACATAACTGTGTCAAGAGTAATCATTAAATTATATCTCTGAGCATTGTATCTACCAGTCTCTTAAATACCACCAGAGATGGTATCCTGTAATAATTAGCACTTTTCAGTGGACTTCCCAAAGTACAGTAAAATAGTCCTAATTATAAATACGGAGAGGCAAAAGAGCAAAGGAGTTTGCCCAGCATCAGCTATACCATTGCTATCAGATGGTGTTACTAACTCAGGGTGAGCACATCGCCCCACACCATTACTCCTGGAACCAGCAGCATCTTCAACAGCATTTCAAGGCAACTTATCAAAACAACTAATTAAGCTTTAATTCAACCAAACTAAGGTTTGGGTTTGTCCCAACATGTCTAAGTATGAGCAGCAGGCTTATTTTTGCTTTTGTCTCCGAAAGCCAACTGCTTGCTGTCTTGAAGATTAAGTTCACCCTTGAGCGCAGCTGTACATAAAGTGCTGTAAAATACTGGAAACTAAACAGTGTTTATTTATTCAACATTATGGGTTTTGTTCAGTGGGTCGGTAATGCTGAAGGCATTCCAAGTTCACCTCTGAATAAGCCTATTTTGGCACCATTACCATTCATGGTGTGAAATTAGAAGATTACTATTTTGAAAGTATACAAGCTAGTATGGTATGCAATTTGTCTGTGGCAAATAAAGCTGAATATAAGGAAGCAGGTGCTTAAACTCCAGGTCCTTTTGCTTTATCCAGGTTCTCCTGATACTCAGGAGCAGAAGAAGTATGGGGAGCACTAGCAGACTCCCAGATGAAGCCCTTCATAGATGCTGAATAGCTGTTTGTCACCTACTGCCTGTACTTCCAGAATATTTTCACAAAGATAGAAAAACCAACAATTTTCTCACTTATTCAAGTTACAGAGACAGGAGTAATCACACTACATCCTTATGTATCTTCACTAGCAATTTTTTAAAACTAAATTAATGTTACAGTATACAGAGAATACTCCTTCTTTCCCTTCAGTGAAGGAAATGGGCAGTGCAGCATTTTCATGCTCACCCAGCAACGTGTTTTGTCAGTATTAGGGCACACCACAATACTTAGCTGTTAGGTCACTTTGGGGTGTTCAGCCACACTCTGCCCCCAGACCCCAAACACAAAGAGGAAAGGGGCACACAGCAAAATCAGAGGACCCAGGTGTCATAATTCAACCCCTGTTGCTGTTAAACTTCAGATTTCCCTACATTTGTATTTTTTCCCCGTACTACAGTTTCTATGGCAAAGACATCTAAAGAAGGTGTGTAAAGTACCTTACATCAGGAATTAATAACATCATAAAGCCGTAAAAGATAGTACCAATAAACAGCACTTGAGAAATAGAGTTTTCCCTGTTCTCACCTCAGGAGGTGGGTAGAACAAGGCATTGAGTATCTTCAAGAAACCAAACTAACACTGAACATTTATCTTGTGTTCTGCTTCTTAGAGAGGTCCCAAAGTATTTTTGAGATGTTAGACACAGTTATGCCTTCACCATGCACTTCACTCCAGTGTTTTAATCTATCAAAAAACCTGTTACATGAGTTCTGAGAAGAATTTCAGTGAATGTAAACATACAAATCCACCAATACCTCTAGCCTGCGGCCATGCAGGAGACACAGCAGCAGCAGTTCCAGAGAGTTTATCTGATTTTCAAACAGCTGCTCTGACCCATTTGCAAAATGGCATGACTTCCATGAAAAAAAAAAACCAAAAAAAATTAACCAACAAACAATCTGGATCTTCAGCTATTTAGGGAGGCCCATTTCCCTTATAATGCTGGCAGAATTTTAATTTTTTTTTTCATTTGATTAAGGAAAATCCTATCTTATATTTAAGGTATCCAAATTCCTGAAAACAGGAGGGAGAAGTTATTTAGTTCTCCAGTATTTTCCTCACTTATTATTAATAATTCGTCTAGGCGTGGCTTCTAGAAAAATAAAAATATGCTTGTTTTTTCTAATGTTGCATGTTATATATTTAAATTCCTGTTAGAAATGAAAGAACAGTTACAGATTTTTCTGGATAGTAGCAGCACAAAAATGTTAAGGGGCAGTAATACAGGGAGAAAAATAACAACCTGCTCATCCTTTTTTCCTTTTGGGAATGGCAGACATGCTATTTTCTAACAACACTGTGGAAGCAAAACAGAGTTTTCACCTTTTTTTTTTTTTTTGGTCTTGTTTTGAATTGATGCTTGATTTTATTTAGTAGAAGCTCTCATAGATCTTTAAATAATTCATAATACAGCGCCTGTTGTTCAGTTGGAGGAGGGAGCTTGGAGAATGTTAATCAAAGCAGCGCTGAATTGGCACAGCTGTAATTCTGTATGTCCCCTCCACAATGAGCTCATCCCCCGGCAGCACAAATGACAATGACATCATGCTCACAAAGCTCCATGAGCGTACTCACACTCACTCTCCTTATCTTCCTCCCATGCAGGATTTCTGCTACTTTTTCACATAGCTTTAGCTTCCATAAAAGATGAATGTATACCGCTACTCCTAGACAGAAGGAACAGAAGCCGAAGGACTCGCTGCTACACCTGTGGGCTTTGTCCCATTAGGTCTGTCACACCTCCATCAGACACAATAACTACACCTTTCCACTTTTATTTATCAATCCAGCTCAAAAAATATCTTTAGAAAGTACTAAGAGACATGTCTTTGAGTAAGATCCAGAAGTACTTTTCAATACTTTGATTTTTATCAGTATCATGACCTCTAGTTTGCAAAACCACTCTCAAACCCTAATCTTGAACAGATGTGTTTGAAAACTAAAATGTCTGCAGAGCTATGCTGTTGAAACTTCTCATTTCCCTAACCATGTTTTGGTTCACCATCAGACATGTAAAGTGCAGATACAATAATATTCAACACAAGTGAATAGTCAGAACCTATTAATTGATAACCTATCTGTTGATAACTTGACAAAGTAAACAGTTAATAAAGAATCCACAGACAGAAATAACGTATAGGAATGAAATGCTCATTTTGACACCAAGCTGCAGAAATCAAAGTTTTCTTAACTGTCCATGAACAGAATAGGCAGCCGCATCCCTTTACTTTTACAATTATGCTCTTCAATAAAGCTATTATTTTACTGCAGAAGTTTATAAAATCACTGATGACAGTAGAAAGCACAGCTCAGTTGCCCAATGCAAAACAAAACTGGAAACACCTCTCAGTCTCAGAGCATCTACTGGCCTGGTAAATAGCCCAAGATCAGGTTTCCTTCTTCCACAAGGAATAAGGACCTACTATTTAAACTCCCATATGAGAACATAATGAGGAAGAAATACAATCTCAGAAATGTTTTACAACTTATCACTGTGTATTCTTCATAAAACAGATACAAAAAAGATCTTATTCCTGCAATTTTGAACTTTCAGATACTTTTTTTTGTGTTAATTTCTAAAAACTTTCATGAAAAGCTACTCAAGCTAACATACCCAAATTAAGCATGTCATTTTAATGTGCAATATCACCTCTTGCCTTATAGTCCATATCAAAAACAAGGGAGCAGGGTATTCCCGCTCCAGCAGGGGGGTGGGACTAGATGACCTCTCAAGGTCCCTTCCAATCCCTGACATTCTGTGATTCTGTTCCACGTGAATGACAGAACATGGCTGAAGAAGGTTTACAGGCTGGCCAGTCATAATTCCAATGGATTTTCTAGGAGCCATATTGCTTTTTGAACTATGCTATCTAAAATCCACAGTTTGAGGGAAGAAAAAGGCACACAGCAGATTCTTGGCAATATCTGAACAGCTTTGCAGTCAACAACATATAGGAGAACTGAAATAGGTCTGTGAAGAAACAGATGATAGCTTTTTAAATGCAGGAGAAAACCAGAAGATGAAATGAGATACAGACAAGATATAGAAGCAGTGCATTTGACAGTAATGAAGGATGGGGGCATTCAAAAGTCATCACCACCTGGCTTAAGCCATGATAAAGGGTGCATCACAGCAAGAGAAATCTCCAACCCGCCACAGAGGCACAGCTGCTCACCTCAGAGGGGAACACAACCAAGGTGTTTTGAAAGCATTAGAATGTTTGAGGAGCACTTGGAAAAAGCACCAGAAGAAAGAAACAAATCAGTGGACACAAGGAGAGAGGCTCCATAGGGACCAAGAACCACTACAGCCTGATGTGACCTGCTTGGTGTGAAAGTCTAGGAAGAAAAAGACAGGCAATTTTATTAGAGGACTTTAGGACTGGACTCTGCAGTTTTTTACAGTCCAGTACAGTGGTGCCATTCCTGGTCTCCTTTCAGACATTTATTGTTCACTGGACTGGGAGTAATTTTCCCATAAACAAGCAGGAGACTAACTATTTCAAACTAATACAAGTCCCAAATACATTTTAAGATACGAGATTAAGAAATGCAAATGCATCAAAGTTAACCCATCTTTTAGCCAAACCACTGGACAGTCTAACACCACTAAAAATAAACACCAAGTCCAAAGCAAAAGACTGCAAGTCTTCTAAGATTCTGCGATCTTCCAGATAAACAGTTGCATGCTGATGTGCTCAAGATTTCAGAAAATATTTCAGCAGAGAAAAACATGCCAACATATCCCTTCTGATCCAAGTGCAGATTTTTAATCTTGTAATTAGACTTTGTATTATGAAGAAGTCTTTGGAAATCTCCCATCTTAGCAACAAAGTATTTGGCAATTGGCCCCTAGATCCAAATTATGTAGCTTCACTCTAGTACAGTTTGAGGCTATATATACTTAGCCTTCGAGATTTACTCTTCTTATGAGGTCAAAACCTCCCTCTTCTTCTTGGAATCAATCAATTGGGAAAAATCTGAACAACAGCTATGTAGAAAGTTTAGACAAACAACAAATCATTCCAACTCTCTGTGCTATTGCATTGCCCCAGAAAATGTTAACTAAACGCATCAGTAATGTTTCTGCTTTAAAAAAGTAATTTTAGGCTTGTAATTTAGGAAAAAAACCCTTTTTACCTAAGCTCTTTCCCTCTGAACGCAGCAGCAGAAAGACTTAATGCAATTCAGTAACGAATGGCACACATTTCTAGTCTTTAGTGCTCCATAAGCCTGTCCAAGCAGAAAATCCACAAACGAAGAGTTACAATATGGAATAACTTTACCATCATAAAAGCCACTATCTCCTTCACCACTCATGTAAGTCCCAGTGGATCAGAAAACATATCCAGAGGTGAAAAAGGGACGGGAGAGATACCCAGGCAACAAAATAGGCAACCTGCAGGACAAACCTCAGTGAGAGACGTGAGGGCACCAGTATATGTGCTGAAATGCCAGTGGGCAGAGTGGAAGGGCTCCCTGGTGAACACAAGATTTCAGAAACCATCACAGAAGACAAACATCACACTTCCTCACCAGCTACTTCAATTTCTCTGCTTGTACAGTTTCTCTTCAATAAGTCAGTGAAGCATAATAAAATATTAGTAACAGAAGAAAGAAAATCATCCTGGGTCATGAGCCAGCCTACTTAAACGGAGAAAATCACCAAGTAACAGCTCTAGTCAGTATTTTTTAAGAGAGTTTTAAAATAGAGCCAAGTTACTGTCTGTTCTAAAAATGCTTATTTTCCAGCTAAAGATAAATACCATCAGCATAATCAGGAGAGAGCCAATTCTGCTCTTGTAAGCTCCTCCTGTCCCTAACATCTGCTGCAAAAACAGAGGTTTACTTTGGTTAAATACAGCTTTTCCATTTTCAGTATGGTAAGACAACACTGTATTTTGCAGAGCTCCGTCATCCAAACTTCATTTAATATTTGCTGTTAGATAAAAAACAGACAAGAACTGCAGGACACCAAAGCACTACTTCAGTTCATCACATCAGTTATAAAATACGACATGGTTTGTCTGAACCATGGACTTACATAAATAGTTATTTTGCTCTGCTTCCTTTGACTAAGATCAGACATTTCAAGTACAGTTTTGTTTTCTTTGAACTCAAGGTTTTCCACTATGCAGAAGAAGAAAGAAGAGTTTATCAGAGTGAGATTAGAGATTTTTAAGTGTTTCCATGCTATTCTGTCCTTGTGACAGGATACCTAGTCTGCAGAGTCTTGCTGAACAAAATTGAAGCACTGCAAGAGACTGGCAACCAAAGGTGAAGGAATCAGTCACTTTTACTGTGATTGACATGTATTTTTTTGCAGTAGTTTGATTTATTTATTTATATTTATGAAATATGTACGCATGTTTTAAACATCCCAAAAGCTATTTTTCATCAAATTAACGTAAAAAAACCTCAAACGTTCTCTACAAAGTATTTTCTTAGATGCTTCTTTGTTGGATGCTTAGAGCATGACCAAATTTGCAGCTGTACCACAACAGAAGACATAGCAAACAAAAGACTATCTGATTAAGCCAGAAAACAGGAAAATTAGAAAATAATTTGGTAATTATTAGTTCAGAAATGGTCTGATACACAAAAATTTGCATTGCCCATTCTAATACTCCATGATTTCTGTAATGCATTTCAGTTACAACTCACACTGCTGTAACCTCTTCCACAAATACCATCAGATTCCAGTGATTACCGGTGTCCACAGCTACCTCCTTTGTTATTTTCTCTTTAATGCAAAGTTAATAAACCAGATCATTTGAGCAAGAGATTTTGTGGACTCTGCTTCCCTTGAGGTTTTCCTCAGGCATCAGAGGGACTGAGGAGTCTAAATCCCATTTTTAGTGTATCTTCATGAGGGCTAGGCTGGTGAGCCTGTAACTGCTGATAACATAGCTCAGGTGCTTTGAAGCAGCCCATCACCACTGCCTGCTTCTGGAAGGAGTGAGTCACTCAGCTCACTTCTTTGGCCTGTGCTGTAGAGAACAATCAACTCATGAAGATACATTTTCTTGCCTGAAAAACATTCCACTATTCATTTCTATATTTGCGGTAAGAAGCTGGTAATTCAGATGGTAAGTTCTTCATAAGGTAATCTACAAATAAAGAATGATTGATGCTTTTATTCTTCTTTTGAATTTCTACTCCTGTGCAACACATCCTTCTGTTTGACCCATCTGACCACAAAATTTGCTTTAAACCAAATGAAAAAAAATCACAGTTCATCCCCATATCACCATTAAGATTCACTGTTCAGCACATAATCTGGACTGACCAGAAATTTGCAATAGCCTAAAACTGAGAAGTGCAGCACAACAGATAGCCGGAATCCACTACCAAGGCTACTAACTCCATTGTGTCCATCTAGATAATTCCCTTATCCCACCATTTTCAGAAAACAGATGATTTCCAGTTTGACAAACTCATGCATAGGTCTCATGACAAAACGTCACAGATAACTGCAAGTCTGGCTTCTCAGCACCTTTAAAAGCCACACTTCACATGACTTCAATTAATGACCTGATGATAAAAGGTTTTAATTAAATGAGTGACATCTTAAGAATACCGCACTGCACAAATGCATACTGTTGACCACTCTTTTAATCCAAATAAGTGAAAAGAAAAAGCATTTTAACATCTAAGAGAAACCATAGGAGGTTTTTTAAGGCCATCTGACACACCAGGCAGAAAACCCAGATAATTTTATAAAAGGGGATGTAAGCTTTTATCTAGAGAAGGTATTTTCTTTGGGGCTTGGATCGGAGGTTTTCTATTTTTCAACTCAATTTTGAGGTGAGTATAAATGAAGCATAAAAGTTGGAAATAAGACACTGGCTGTTGGGAGTCAGAAGGAGGAGGGCAGGGCTGGTGGTCAGGGAGTCTCCAGAATAGTTTGTGGTACATGCCCTGACTTGCTGGGCAGCCACTTCCTCCCGCTGTATCACTACTTGAACATAGAATCACAGAATCATAGAATAGTTTGGGTTGGAAGGGACCTTAAAGATCATCGAGTTCAAACCCCCCTGACACAGGCAGGGACACCTCCCACTAGACCAGGCTGCTCAGTGCCTTGTCCAGCCTGGCCTTACACACCTCCAGAGAGGAGCCATCCACAATCTTTCTGGACAACCTGTTCCAGTGTTTCACCACCCTCAATGAAAAGAATTTCTTTCTTATGTCAAGTCTAAATCTACCCCCCAGCATCTTTGCTTACTGTTCTCTGTTACTTTAGAACATGTTAGTGTCTGTACAGGACTGAATCGTAAAAATGCTGTACTAAACATTATTATTTTTATTGCCATCACAGTTGCTACCCTGCACACACTGAAGCAGACTTCATAAACTTTAAGGACATTTGAGCATTTCCTCTTTTTCCTTGAAAATAAATTGTCATCTCCCTGTGCACACATGAAGTTCAGTTACAATGCATAAAGTATTTTCTGAATTATAGAGTACACTAGTAAGATGCACTGTAGTACATAGATACCTACCAACACATGCACACACATACACAAGGGAAAGTACATGGAAAACCAGTCCTATCGAATGTAATTTACCAGATCAGTCATTCTCAGAGTCATCCATTTTTGGGTCCCATATATTTTAACTGAATGATACACCTAAAAATACTCAGTAGGAAACAGTGGGTCATATAATGACCTCACTATCTCACAATAAAGAATTTCTTCTAATATTGAATTAAATTTCTCTTAGTTTAAAACCTCTCATCCTATTGCTATACACCTCAGCTTTCATGTAGGCACTATAAGGTCTTCCCAGAGTCTTCTCCACACTGAACAGCCTTAACTCAGTCTGTCTTTATAGGAGGTGCTCCAGCCCTCGGATCATCTTTATGTCCCTCCTCTGGACCCACTCCAACAGGTCTATGTCACTCCTCTACTGGGGGCTCCAGAGCTGGATGCAGTACTCCAGGTGGAGTCACACAAGAGTAGAGTAGAGTAGATTAGAGTAATCCTTCACTTCTATCAGACTGTTTTTTCAATCAATCCCAGGTCAAACTTAATCAGAGAACAATTTAAGTATCTTCATGAGAAAAAAAGTAGAAATCAACTTTGAGACCCATAAAAAAACCCAGAATTCACGTTCACAAGGCTCTACAGGCATGCATGTATGTTTTATAAAAACTATACATATAGATACACATAGATATATGCATGTATATATATATACACACATAAAAACAAAATGAATGTTTTATCACCACTGTATTGTCATCTGGAGCTTATCAAAACCTATCTAGTGCATCACTATGTGTACAAATATTAATTAGGTTTCAAAGACACACAGATGCATGGTCACAAACCCACCTCCTTCCTTTAGAGTGCAAAACAAGACATCTACTTTATACCTGCTGTAAATAAACAGTGTTCAAAGCACTAAACCTTCAAACCAAGTCTTCCACCTCCAGCTGTACTCTGCTGTCGTGAGCCTACTTACATTCTGGGGAGCAGCTGAAATATATTACACATTATAAAAAAGACAATCCAGTTTAAATTGCAGAGCTAGCAGTGGCACAAAGACTATTGCTTTTACAAGTGAATAACAACTATGCTTACCCTAAATTAGTTTTAGTGCCATCCTCCAGTGGACAAAAGTGGCATTTCTGGGCTTCCAGCCATGCATGAATTACAGCAGATTGGGTCGGGTTCAATACTGAGCCCATACAACGCATTAATGTGGAAAATATTATGCTCCCTCTCCCAGAAAACAAATGCTGGATTTGGTTTTCAGAACCTGTTACTTCTGTTACACTGTGAAAACGACAGCAGCCTCAACTGGTCTCACTAATATCACAGAGGTACTCAAACAGCTGTACAGCTAACTCTGATCTTCTTCACCAGTGTTGTGTTTTATGTTAAAACCAGAGAATAAAGCCAAAGGGAGAAACAAAGAAGAAAAAAAGCCACAGAAAATACTGATGCTTAGAGGGCACGATCTACAAATTCTTCATGAGCAACACTGAAGCCACAGGCATGTTTGGTTCATGCTTGTGATGCTCTCAAGGATTTCTGCCACTGTGCGTCTCTGCTGACCAGCCTCAAATCCCTTCCTTTCCCATCTGCCTTTCTGTCCCTTCTCATCCCATCCCTTATGTGACCCCCAAATTCCTTGGAGGATGCCTCAATCCCTTGCCTTCAGCGAAAGGACAGTGTCTGAGCATGTGGCACAAAGAAAAGGGATATTAATCCATGGGATGTTCACATTCAACTTTATTTTTAAATATTGATTGGATAGAAGGTGTCCCTTTCACTCACTAGAAAAGAGACTTTCACTATGTAAAATGATGGCAGGGAAAATAAAAGAGTATATATATGGTTCTCCATGCCCACTAGGGAACAGGAAGGAAGCAATGGACGTGAAAAATGGGAGAGGTTTTAGCTGTAATTGCAACAAAATCTAGCAGTAAAAATATTTAAACCCTGGAATCAAATGCCTTTCTGAATGGTGATCTGTCAACAGGTACCAGCCCCCAGGAATAGATTAGCCAAATAACTATCAAAAAGGATATATACAACTGATCTAGCTGGGGGGTAAATGAAGAACCTACAAGGCCTCTGAAGGATCTTCAATTGTACTTTTTGCTGTTCCAATGCTATATATAAAAATCTGCCAATATCTAATCATATCTTCTAAACACATCTTTGAGAATAAAAAGTGAGCAATTATTTGGCATGGATGATAATATGGGAAATCTGGCAACACACCAGATACAAAACATGCAGTCATGCATCTCCTGAAAGAGAGTTTAAAAAATATGCTGAATACTTTCCCAAACAGAACATGACAGGAGTTTAAGGTTGTTCAAATCTGTTCAAATGTTTTCCATTAAAACAGCAGCAATTCTCTCTATCAACAAGACAAAGCTCTGAGGTAATGACAGTTTTCCCATCAAAATAAACTCTAACATAAGAATTTATCCAGTGTACACGCACACACAGATGTTTTAAGAAAACAAACAAAACTTTACCAACCACAGTGGAGCTTTCTGTTATATCTTTTATAAAACCCAAAACTTTTTCTATAAATGTCGGATACCTCAGATCATGGTCAGAATGCTTTTTGATTGAAATCAATTAGGGAAGATGTGTGGCAGCAGAGTACATTTGATTCAGCAGATGTACACCAGACACAAGAGCAGCCTGCTGCGGGTGCAGCTCAGCCTCCACCTCTAGTTCTTGTCCTCTAGAGGTAGCTGCCCTACTGATGCAAAGCGTCCTGATAGCATAACAGAAGGGCCTGATTTTGTATGCAGAGAGGAACCAAGGCATCCTCAACCCCATAAAACGTCTTTTCAGAACAGGTTTATGAGGAATGAGCAGAACGGGGTCCCAATACTACCATGAACAGGCTCCTGTGACAGTGTACAGGGAACTACATTTTGGGCTCAAGAATAATATAGGCAGAAACGAACTCGTTAGACTTAGCCGTATATACTGATGTAACAAGTTTAATAACAGAGGGAATTATCCACCTGTTTCAAATGGTTGTTCTCCAGGATTTTGGTTGGAGTTGGGGTTGTTCGGCTTGGTGAAGAGAAGGCTCAGGGGGA
Organism: Turnix velox; assembly: GCA_013400935.1. Lineage (NCBI taxonomy): Eukaryota > Metazoa > Chordata > Aves > Charadriiformes > Turnicidae > Turnix > Turnix velox. The sequence continues at coordinate 446,579 of VZTY01003280.1, forward strand.
ACCTCACAGTAGCTTATCAATACCTGCAGGGGACCTACAGAAAGGCAGGGGGAGGACTTTTTAACAAGATATGTGGTGGGAGGACTAGAAATAATGGATGTAAATTGGAAGGGGGTAGATTCAGGCCAGATATAAAAAAGAAATTCTTTACAGTGAGGGTAGTGAAACACTGGAACAGGTTGCCCAGAGAGGCTGTGGATGCCCCCTCTCTGGAGGTGTTTAAGGATAGGCTGGACAAGGCACTTGAGCAGCCTGATCTAGAGGGAGGTGTTCCTCCCTACGGCAGGGGGGTTTGAACTCGATGATCTTTAAGGTCCCTTCCAACCCGAAATATTACCTTGTGAGTATTTGCTTTGGGGCTTTGTTTAGTTGGATTTGTTTGGGGTTTTTCAGTTGTTTGTTTGTTGGGGTTTTTTTGTTCTGCTTATTTGGTGGTGGTTTCAGGTTTTTTTAATTAGAAAGATAAGCTTCTTCAAAGACTAGTGTTTTCCTTGAGACACCACTTACAACAATTGGCAACAATTTATCCATTACTGTTTATATAAAGAAAACAATGTTTGTGTTTGTTGTGGCCTGACCACAGGAGTTACTTGGTGAATTTTAATTATCCTGTTGATGATTTAGTGTTGTATAGAAACATATCCTAGCTTGTATACACATCTGCCCTTGTTTGTAGGAGTTTGTTGCTTTTGGCAAGATCACAGAAAGGAAGATCCTTAACACCAAGCAAAGGAGATTTTGAATTTCAGTTTGTTGTTCACTGTTTCATGCGCCCAAATAGAAATAGGATATGACCAGCTCATAAAACATATGTTGATAAATTCACATAAATAGCAGTGAAAAAATTATGACTGGGTTCATAATGTAGTTAACCAGATCTACTTTTTCCCAACTATTTCCTTCCCTCCTCGAGCTTACACTGCTCTTAGGAGCCTTTTTCCCAATGCAGTAGGGTAAGCAAAGGTTACCTGGATTTCTTCCAGGCATACACATACCATCAGTATGAGAATGGGAGCTTTTAACCATGTAACTCCTTAATTTAGCACAATATAATCTATCCCAAACATTACTTACAGAACACATCATAGAACTGTGAGAAGAGAGTAATTTCAGAGTATTTGGGAGTATAGCTTTCGGAGAGGAAGAAATGTATTCCACGTTGCAACTGGAGGTTTAAAAAGTCCAACTGTGAAAAATGTAAAGTATTTGAAAGAAGGTGAGGTTAAGAGGGTCACTGGTGTATTTTAGAGGAGGCTAGAGCAGAAGCTTATACACAGGAGGAACAGCATGGGGAGAAGAAGTGATAAGAAGAGATCATGCAGCAAGAGATGGGTAGGTTGGGAGACTGTATAGAACAGTAAATCAACAGATTTTACAAAGCAGGAGGGCAATCTAGGCCAGATATTTTGTGAGTTCTCATGACATCAAGGAATACATTTAACTCAGACAAGCTTGATCTTAAAGAAGTAGGTAAGAGAGGCAGAAACACACAGAACTGCACAATAATAGCCCTCACTGAAAGGATGGACAAGATCACAAGTTATACTCAATTTTCAAGTCTGACTAAAGATTTTATCCTCAGTATTTCCTGTGTCTGATATCATTTGACAGCAGGTAAATACGCCACACTTCTAAGACCACAGAGAGGCAAATAACAATAGCAAACAGTACTTCAAATGGCACAAACAGCATCAAAGGACAGTGATGATCTGTAGCTCCTTTTCAAGGGTTGTATTTTACCAGGCACATACAATATAAACTACCTGTGACACAGGGTCTCCTCAGCTGCACCTGAACAGTCACCTCCATCTTGGGGAAGATTTCATTGGTGAAACAAGGACAGATTCTACCCTTGAAGAGGCTCTACTGCAACCATGATGCTGAGGGGCAGCAGACACTGAGACCTCAATCCTTGTCCCAAAGAAGCCTTGGCCACACTGAGCAATCCTGGTAGGTGGGACTTAAGTGACCCTTCATGGTTTCTTTTACAGCAACTACATTTTTCCCTGGCTCATAAATCTGACTCCCCATCACAGATATGCTGCCTCTCCAATTACTCTGCCATAATAATGACAGGCAAACTCAGTACTGAGAACAGTGTGGACATCTGCACAATAGATTGCCAAAAAAAAAATCCCAAACATAACTAAGAACATTTGCTGCACAGTGCAATTCAAAGGTTCTAGCAGAAGGACCAACACAAGCAAATCTATTTTTATTACTGACTGACACTATGACTTGATTTAAGATGTGAAACCTTGGTTTTGCACTGCTTTGATTTTATTGATTTATTTTATGTGTAGCACATGCCTAGTTTATTTTGTTAAGATTTGTATTATGCATTCAATGTAGATTTTCTCTCCAAGCTTCTTATTTAAATAAAAATATAATAAAATGACAAAATTGTTGCATTCTCCTGCATGTATTTGTTTCTGAGATTAACAAGAAACAGGAATGCATCTTCCTTTGCAATACTTTAAAATTCTGTCAACATCATCATAAAACACATACCACAAAATACAAATAACTGCAACCACAAGTCTTTTTATGTGACATGTTTTAAAGGGCTTTTTAACATCAATTAGATTTTTGCTACTGCTGTTATTATCATTCCTGTGATCTTAAAAGTACTCAGGATAGGCAGAAGTAGAAACATTAGTTTAGAAAGGTTAAATATCAACAAGGTATTTCTCGGGATATTAGAGATGAATGAATGATCACATCACACTAACACATGTTTGACCTCTAATACACATGTATGTATATATACATAAGAAATAACATTTAATAGCTACTCTATACTTACTTTGAGATCTACACAGAATCACAGAATGACCCGGGTTGGAAGGGACCTCAAGGATCATGTAGCTCCAACCCCCTGCCTAGCAGGGCCACCAAACACACACATTTACTAGATCAGGTTGCCCAGGGCCCCGTCCAACCTGGCCTTGAACACCTCCAAGGACGGGGCATCCACAACCTCCCTCAGCAGCCTGTTCCAGGACCTAACCACTCTCCTAGTAAAGAACTTCCCCCTAACATCCAACCTAAATCTTCCCTCCCTCAACTTGGATCCATTACCCCTAGTCCTGCTATTGTCAGCCCTTTCAAAGAGTTTACTCCCTTCCTGGGTGTAGGTTCCCTTCAGGTATTGAAAGGCTGCAATGAGGTCACCCCGCAGCCTTCTCTTCTCCAGGCTGAACAAGCCTAACTCCCTCAGCCTGTCCTCATAGGGGAGGTGCTCCAGCCCCCTGATCACCTTCGTGGCCCTCCTCTGGACCCTTTCCAAAATCTCTATGTCTTTTTTGTACTGAGGGCTCCACACCTGGACACAGTACTCCAGATGGGGCCTCACAAGAGCCGAGTAGAGTGGGACAATCACCTCCCTATCCCTGCTGACCACCCCTCGCCTGATGGAGCCCAGGATCCCATTTGCTTTCCGAGCTGCGAGAGCGCACTGCTGGCTCATGTTAAGTCTCTCGTCCATCAGGACCCCCAGGTCCTTCTCTGCCGAGCTGCTCTCAAGGACCACTCCTCCCAGCCTGTACAGGTGCCTGGGGTTCTTCCGGCCCAAGTGCATAACCTTGCACTTTGCTGCGTTGAACCTCATTAGGTTCACCTGAGCCCAGCTTTCCAGCCTGTCGAGGTCCCTCTGAATGGCATCCCTTCCTTCCACCGTATCAACCGCACCACTCAGCTTGGTGTCATCAGCAAACTTGCTGAGGGTGCACTCAATTCCCTCATCCATGTCATTAATAAAGATGTTAAAGAGCACCGGTCCCAAGACAGACCCTTGGGGGACACCGCTCGTTACTGGCCTCCACCTGGACATAGAGCCATTGACCACCACCCTCTGTCTGCGACCTTTCAACCAATTGCTTATCCATCTAGTTGTCCACCCATTAAATCCACTTCCCTCCAATTTGGAGATAAGGATGTGGTGGGGGACCATGTCAAAGGCCTTGCTCAGGTCCAGGTAAATGGCATTGGTCGCCTTCCCTTCGTCCACCATCGCAGTCACTCCGTCATAGAAGGCCACAAGATTAGTTAAGCATGACCTTCCCCTGGTGAAGCCGTGCTGGCTGTCTCGGATCACATGCTCATTCTTTATGTGATCAAGCATGTTGTCCAGAAGGATCTGTTCCATGATCTTCCCAGGCATGGAGGTGAGACTCACTGGCCTGTAGTTCCCCGGGTCCTCACACATCTGTAATCTTGCAGCCAGGGACCCAGTGAACCCTATAAAAGTAACCATCTTTATAAATAAAAAAAATAAAAAAACCTGTAAAGCAAGCGATGGTAGTACTGAATAGTACTGAAATAGCTGATTTAGAGAGGAGAGGGTAGAGAGAAGGCAAAAATCATTTAATCCAGGAGGATATCAAAGATCCATTACTTCAGGATATAGTTCTTGGGATTAACAAGCTAGGAAAGAGCAGTCAGAACATTCCTTCAAATCATCAACATACACTTCTCAGAAGCTGGCATCAAACTATTTTTCACAGACACTTTTCACGAGAAAGAAATATTAGTACAGGTCTAGCACATCCTCTTCATCATCCTTTCTCTCCTCAGTCAGACAGGCAAGCAATCTCCTCACACCAAGCCATCAGGCTCACAGTACTTTCCACTTTATGCCATACATGGCTCTGCCCGTGTATGGAAAAAGTCCTAAATGCCTCTTTTTTTTTTTTTAATTTACTTCACTGTCTGCCTCAGCTTCAAGGGAGGACCAACCAGACATTCACAGTGAAAACAAAATTGATGATCCAAATTAAGATAAAAATGAAAAGCAGACACAGTAGGGAGTTTAGTCTGGAAGCAAAGCATGGTAGGAAGAATGTAAAAGGCTATGAAGTACTTTAAGGATGTTTCCCTGAGTAAAGTACTATCTAAACACAGGGTTTACTTCATTATTAAGCTGACCATAATCTGCTGCTGGCAAAAATATCACCCTCTGTCCCCCCTCAAAGAAATGGCAAAAATATTAAGAGTAACAAACTGAAACAAATGAGGAGCAACAGTATTATTTTTTAAAAGCAACAAGTGGCTATTGGTTCCATTTACCATTTGGAATACTGTTATTACCTAAAAATATCCATGTGTCAATGTAACAGCAGCCTCAATGCAGTGTTCCACTGTTGACACTGAAGAGGACAACTGTTACAACAGAGGACAACTGTTTCAATAGGACATGTCCAGCCAGAAGTGGGCATACCTAAAATTTAGTATTATGTATAACTAAAGAAACACTCTGCTACTGTATTCTGGCAATGTTATTCTACACTTTTCTTCTGCGTTCTCCAAGGAAGCTATTTTGACGATGCGGCTATCAAACAAACCATTTCACACACACAACCTAACAGCAAATGTTTTATACCAAAATGAGAAGAGTTATATATGTAAATGTTAATTCTATATGAAGTGTAAACATACATTTGCTTTGGAATGTTAAATATTTTTAGGAAAATGTCTCATCATCTTTTATTCCACAGATTGAAAAGTGGGGTACTTCTGGATGTACTTTCTCTGCTGGGACCACTAGCATTAGAAGTTATTTCACACACAGCTTCCTCCTCATCCACTGAAGATGCTACTACCTCTGTTCTGTTCACTGGGTATGTTCACTGTTCACAGGCTGAGGCCACGTCAGACACAGGACTGTACGCATCTGCAAGGCAGCCTGTGGCAGAATTATAGGGTCCAGAAAACCAAACTAGTTATTTAGCATGTATTAAAAATACATTGACCATGACAGGTTAATTCTTGCAGACTTCCAAAGAGCAGTTATTCAACCAGGTATGGAACTGCACTTTCCATAAGGAACAAAAGCCATGCTGCAGGTCATGCAGTACAGGTCATAAATACTAGATATTTATGAAAAGCTGTAGCTGCTTCATGCAGACCTTGTGCATCTAGCAACATTTTCTTTTCCCAAAACAACAAGGAATTAAAAAAAGGGAGAATGAGAATTTCTACTAAACCGTGCAGATGCATAAAACCACAAGAAGGCATGGTTGTGCTTCAAATAAAAAACTGTTCACAAAATCTAATTTATGAACATATAGTAATCCAGATACTGGTATTCCAAAGCAATTAACTCCTCTATTCTTTGACAAAATTCCTCTTGTCACAAAAACTAAAGTAGTAACAAGGATAACAGGTATTTGATGTACATAAACCATCATTTAATATGTATCAGAAAACCTCTTGTAGAAATTACTAAAAGGCATCTTAAAATAGTCTTTCATCTGTACAAACTAACTATACACTTCATGAACCTCATTAAATCAACAGGGCTAGATGAGTTTCACCAATCTTTTAAGATACAGCCAGAAAACTGAAACCCCCTGTATGCACAATGCAAACATATTGCCACATATATTGTTTTTTAAAAACCTGTAAATATAATGTTTTCACTGAGGTAATGCTAAAGGAATTAAGACAGAAATATCTAAAAATATTTTACAAATAAAAATCAGTAACAAAACTTCTCTTTTATAGGCAAGCTTCACAAATTTCCTGACCTCAATGATACTAAGTCAAAAACCACTGTATAAACCAGAATATTTTACATTTTTTGTATTTAAATAAAATTATAGCTATGAACATAGCTATGATGTATGTAATCTATGTAGCTATATAGATTGTACCCCGCTCTCGCACTTTACATAGATAGGCTGCCCAGAGAGGTTGTGGAGTCTCCTCCTCTGGTGACATTCAAAACCCATCTGGATGTGTTCCTGTGTGTTCTAGTGTAGGTGTTCCTGCTCTGGCAGGGGGATTGGACTAGATCTCTTGAGGTCCCTTCCAATCCCTGATATTCTGTGATTCTGTGATTTTTCTTTTTCTCAGCACAGATGGCATCTCAAGTGGATTTTTTTTGGTGCCACAGCTAACACAAACCACAAAGAAATTACTCTTATTGAATATTGCCTGCTGATGAAGAGTGTTTTGAAATTACACTCCATTTTTTAAGGGAATTGAAGAGCTGAGAACAAGCCCTGCATTCACATCAATGGCTAACAGACAGAGCAGCAATACTGACTGAATGCAGCTCTTCAAGAGCCAGTGCCTAATGGCCACAGCAGACTAACAACACATTAGAGGAATTCATTGAAGTTCGCTTGGTAATGAGATCATTGGCTATTGGCAACTTCCATCACATAGATAAAATTATTGAGCCTCTCCTCTTGCTACCAATGTGAGAGGATTTTAAAGAGAAGCAGTTACACTTCTACAAATGAATACAAATCTCTGCAGTGCTTTGAATAAACACTGGATTTTCTAGAGAAATTCCTATATCTGTGTATGTACATATACAAGCAAAACCTTACTTTGAAAATAATAATTACTTATAATAATAGAGTCGCCAATGCCAGGCAGTAGGACAACTTGGCATTCCCACATTTGATTGCACAGTCCAATTTTCATGTTTTTATTTTCCAATAGAACTTTGTTCCCTGGGAACACCCATTGTAAGTCCACAGTTACAAAACTGGACAATAACACTGGCCAAACATCCTCTTGGCTACAGTCACCAGCTGCTTCACTCTCCTAATACAGATACACTGTACATGTCAGAGGACATGGTAAATGTTGAAAAACATGGAAATTCAGGAACAGTGAACTAAGAAATTCACTAAGAAGTGTTGACCCAGTGCTACAAATAGCTCCAACAGACATAAAGCCATTAGTAATGATAAGTGAGCTTCATCCATATTCTTTCTACCTAGGCCCATCATATATCACACCTTGTTCGCACAAGAGCATATATACTAAACCAGGCTCAATGACCACAGCCACATGCAGATGTTATTACACCAAACTGTCAGAAAATTGTTATCAGATACAAACCACTGTGAGTAAAGAAAAGAAAAAGCACCCTGCTTTATTTGTGAGATTTATATTCCCTTGGCTTTGAACATTACCAGGAAAAAAATACCCCAAGAATAATGCTAACTCATCCAAAATTCACACTTCAACAAGAATAGCATATTGGCAAAATCCTGCTGGAGACATCAGCCAGTTTATCTAAAGTTGATGATGAAAGAACAAATCATCACCTGACTGGCTCCTGCAACCTGCAACTGATAGAGCATGATGCTCGTGAGGATGTCAGTATTATAGTTAAGTAAGAAATATCCCTTCTACCCCACACCATCATTATGGTTCTGTGATCTCAAAACTCTTAAGCACACAATAAAACAAAAAGGAGAGAAATTACAAAAGTCCACTAAAAAATAAAGATACATTATGCAGACTTCCAAAATTAATTTTTCTACAGCAGGGAATGTTACATCTTTTTCAACAAATGATCCTACCCCAAGCATCACTTTGGCTGTCTGGCAGTGGAGACTTCTGGATGCTAATGCCCAAGTCTGTGCCACCTAGCTATGAAATCAAATTGTCAGCCACCTTTTGCAGGGGAGCATGTCCTATGCTCCCCAGTACTCTCAAGACCTGATCAATCTCATTCATCACTTCAAATGTGGGTGTCCAACAATAATCAAGAAGTCATGAATGTGATAACCTGTCTCAGCATCAGTGAAGTTGGTTCAGCTATCACAACCACAAACACTCTGCAACCCTGGCAAGTAATCTGTAAGATGACATTCCAGTTAAAATAATAAATAAGGTGACTTTCAGAATTCTGGTTTGGCTCTGCATTTGCCACCTGCATAGTTCTTACTTGCAATTCAATCTACACTTTCAAAAGCTACACCACTTTCACATGCTGCAGGCAAATCTAAGGCACCTTGAGCTGAAAGCACATATGCAGTCCCTCAATACTAAATATTCTTTGTGTTCTAGGAAAACAGCATCAAGAAACACGTATTTTTTTACTTCAAAATGTGCTAACAAACTGATTCTCTGATTGCTCTTTGATTAAGCCTCTTTCTTCCCCCTAACCCCCCAAGTCAGATCTTAGAAGGCACTGCATGTTTTTGGAGCAGACCATGGCAAGCAGTTTACCATCAATATTAAACATGACCAAGCTCTAACGACGAGTTGGGTGAAATCCAATCAAAGTGCATGCATATTTAACTAAGATACTCTAACAAAATAAAGCAACAATCCACTACTTCAGTAATTAGCTGATGTGGATATCTGGAGAAGCTGCTTTTAAACACACAGTATTGGCAACTAGCAACGTGTTCTCAGAACCTTGAAATATGGGAATGACTCTGGAAGTAACTCCCATTACATGAAAAATTTGTCTTCAAAGCCTCTCACACAGATGCACAGAAGATAAAACTTGAGAAATGAGACACTCAACCTATAGGATGGTAGGAAACCTTGGAGAAAACCTCACACCTCCACAAAGCGCTTTTGGGATAGAAGGCTACAGAGCTCAGAAGACCACAGAACCACAGTAAGTAATTGTGAAGCACAGTCTGGCTTCCTCAACTTCTGTTTCCATCCAATTTAACTGAAAAGCCTCAGCAGCCAACAAAGAGTTGATGCCCTCTGAAGCTGACCCATCAATTCTCTCTGCTTAAATTGTGAGGGACACAGGAAAAGTCCTTCCCAAGGAGAACTGAGGACCCTTCTAAATCAGATACACATCTTGATCATCATGTTCTTCCCCTATGCACAGATTAAGAAGACCTCCTAGTGAGAATATCATAATTAAAAAAAAA
>VZTY01003280.1:456556-482061 GCA_013400935.1 Turnix velox
GTCCACTAAAAAATAAAGATACATTATGCAGACTTCCAAAATTAATTTTTCTACAGCAGGGAATGTTACATCTTTTTCAACAAATGATCCTACCCCAAGCATCACTTTGGCTGTCTGGCAGTGGAGACTTCTGGATGCTAATGCCCAAGTCTGTGCCACCTAGCTATGAAATCAAATTGTCAGCCACCTTTTGCAGGGGAGAGTCCCACTATGCATGTCCTATGCTCCCCAGTACTCTCAAGACCTGATCAATCTCATTCATCACTTCAAATATGGGTGTCCAACAATAATCAAGAAGTCATGAATGTGATAACCTGTCTCAGCATCAGTGAAGTTGGTTCAGCTATCACAACCACAAACACTCTGCAACCCTGGCAAGTAATCTGTAAGATGACATTCCAGTTAAATTAATAAATGAATAAGGTGACTTTCAGATTTCTGGTTTGGCTCTGCATTTGCCACCTGCATAGTTCTTACTTGCAATTTAATCTACACTTTCAAAAGCTACACCACTTTCACATGCTGCAGGCAAATCTAAGGCACCTTGAGCTGAAAGCACATATGCAGTCCCTCAATACTAAATATTCTTTGTGTTCTAGGAAAACAGCATCAAGAAACACGTATTTTTTTTACTTCAAAATGTGCTAACAAACTGATTCTCTGATTGCTCTTTGATTAAGCCTCTTTCTTCCTCCCAACCCCCCAAGTCAGATCTTAGAAGGCACTGCATGTTTTTGGAGCAGACTATGGCAAGCAGTTTACCATCAATATTAAACATAACCAAGCTCTAACGACGAGTTGGGTGAAATCCAATCAAAGTGCATGCATATTTAACTAAGATACTCTAACAAAATAAAGCAACAATCCACTACTTCAGTAATTAGCTGATGCGGATATCTGGAGAAGCTGCTTTTAAACACACAGTATTGGCAACTAGCAACGTGTTCTCAGAACCTTGAAATATGGGAATGACTCTGGAAGTAACTCCCATTACATGAAAAATTTGTCTTCAAAGCCTCTCACACAGATGCACAGAAGATAAAACTTGAGAAATGAGACACTCAACCTATAGGATGGTAGGAAACCTTGGAGAAAACCTCACACCTCCACAAAGCGCTTTTGGGATAGAAGGCTACAGAGCTCAGAAGACCACAGAACCACAGTAAGTAATTGTGAAGCACAGTCTGGCTTCCTCAACTTCTGTTTCCATCCAATTTAACTGAAAAGCCTCAGCAGCCAACAAAGAGTTGATGCCCTCTGAAGCTGACCCATCAATTCTCTCTGCTTAAATTGTGAGGGACACAGGAAAAGTCCTTCCCAAGGAGAACTGAGGACCCTTCTAAATCAGATACACATCTTGATCATCATGTTCTTCCCCTATGCACAGATTAAGAAGACCTCCTAGTGAGAATATCATAATTAAAAAAAAAATATAGCTTTTAATCCTGGAGAGTTTTGGCTATGAAAATATGCAAATGTTTCCAGTGAAATGCACAGTATGTAATCAATCATTCCCAGCAGGTCTTATGGATTAACAATACACTCTCTAATCAGAAGGCTGTCCAGAGTAATGTTCCTGGAGAGATCAGGGGGGAAAAAATCATTTAGGGGTGAAAATACAGCACTGCAATTAATTTTGCTCTGGTTTTAGCTATTCTAGACAGTGTTAAAGAGGCACTCACGGAGAGAACTCCAGGAGACATTTAATTTACTTCATTTCCATTATTACACATATTTTTACATTAAATTATAAACTAATTAGTACATAAAGTACAGGTACATGAATAAAAATTAATTTTCAGTAATTGAGTAACTCTTCCCTTTTATGCAAAAGAAATAGAAGACATCCAAATTCAATATATTATTGTCATGGCAAATGTCACTGCTTAACAGCAGTGAACCAGAAGAGCACAAAAGGTTTTACCATATGAAACTTATTTTCACAGTACAGAAAGTGATTAAGCAGTTGGGATTTAGTTTTGGCTTGTCCTTTGGGATCACAAATTTGACGTTAAAAAAGTTATAAACTTCTTTTTCTTGAGAAGACAGAATACAGGAAGACTGGGGAAAAGGAGAACGATGTGGCAAAGGGGTAATACAAATTTCACAACATTTGAGGTCATCTAGCAAAATGTTAATAAAAGCAAAATTATATAAACACTTGTACTCTTTAGAGGGGTCAAAGCAATGCTGCCTAGTTCCTCAGCCTTTTACATGTTTCCAGTTGCTCCTGAAACACAATATATATTCTTCTGACATTAAGTCATTGAAGTTTTCAAAGGATTCCCAGGGGGTCAAAACACTTCTGCCTAGAAGGACCTTGAATCCTACCACTGATTTTTTGACAGGTTTCACTTGAGAACAGAAAACTTCATCCCTTGCTCACCATGCTCCCCCTTCCATCCTCATTCTATGAGTGGCAGAAGCTGCCCTCTGTGTCCCTGACCTGTACTGGGGTCCCTACATCATGATTCACACCCACTGCATCAGCAGCCCAGGTTTTTTCTCATCTCTCTTGTCTACTTGCTTGTCTATGGTTAATAACTGATGAAAATACAAAAAAGCAAAAAGGCTCTGTTCACTCTAACGCAGCTGTCTACTGGAAATAATTTTTAGTCCACCTGACCTTCACAGATGTAGCTGCCCCAAAACATTAGTAGACCTGTGCCTGCTTCGTCCGCAAAACAAGGCAATTAGTGCCTCAGTAACACCACTCTCTTTTCTGAAAATGACCTTTCACTACTCGGATCCTTTGGATCTGGGCTGTGTTTGATCCTTCATGTTTGAACTGCAGGTCAATCTACAGCACGCTCTCCTCTGTTGTACAAATAAAATCTCAATTTACAGAGATAACTACAGTTTACAGTTGAGTGGTCAGGCCCCTTTCTCTAAGACAGCAGTCCTTTATGCACCAAAACTACCAATAAATTTAAACTTTAACAGGAGAGGAATTCAAATTCCCTTACACTATTAAATAAATAATCTGCTCAAGATGAAGAGTTTAATTCAAGCAGATCTGAGTTTCACAATTAGGAAAGCTATGTAACTTGTACAAATTTTGTTAAGAATGACCAAATGAAGAAATCTGAAAAGGGAAAGACTTAATGCTATTAGTCTCTTATTTAATTTCTGTATTCCCAAGCACAAATATCCGTAAGAAAAAGTTGTGGTCTCCTCCTCTTCTGATCCAGTACAACACAAAATGTAGAGAGAAAAGTCTACAGTATTTTTGCAAGATGAAAGAAAAAATGTAAACAATAAACTTAAAAATAGAATTTAATTTCAATATTAAAATTCTCCTGCATGCAATAAAATATTTATTTCAGGTCTGCTACATTGAACTGACACTAGTACTTCAAAGAGCCTCAAAGCACCTTAAATATTATGGGACTTTGAAGGTTAAAACATTTCCCTCATACACCCACTACCCCAGTTCAGGACCTTGCTACAAAAACGAGAAGGAAAGAACTTGAACTCATGCACTCCACACTCCAGGTAAGTGTGTAACCATTGGGCTAATTAGAATTAATCAATAAGAGTCTACACCCCAGGCAAGTGTGTAAAAGTGTGAATTCAGGTTCTTTTAGTGTTGCATTAATTAATTAGATCTAGTTCTTATTTCCAGATTCCATTAAAACACAAAATTCTGAAGTGTCCGTGATTCCCATCAGTTTCCCATTTTCCTGCATGTGAGGTGGCCACCAGCCTGACCCTGCTCTGCAGTTCCATCTACTGTAATTTCAGTGCATCTGTACAAATAACCAGAAACACCAGGGACTCAGTTTAGGTATTTTCACATTTCTAAAATTTCAGAGTCTAGAAGCAATAATGAAAGCCCCCTGGGCGAATGCCTCAGAAGCAAAATTATTGTGCTGGTGTATTCTGAACTGTCAGTTACTTAGGACATAGTGCTTCACAAAGATATCCATTCTTACTCATCGAAAAAATAAAGTGTGGTCAAAATGAAGTGTTAACAGCTCTTTTGCAGAGAGTTTTTCTGAGCTCTTACAGAGACACTTATATGCCCTTGTTAATAAAGATTCTGACTCAAAATCACATACAGCCTATTGTGGGTTTAGAGAAATACTGCAAAATATAACGTTACCCTTTACCTTGGTATCTGAAGTGGGTAATGTTCACAGCTCGATTAAGATTTCAAAACAAAATAAATAGCAAGCTTCATTTCCATAGCATTCATCTACTTCAAAACCACAGAAGAAAGTTTTTTGGTAAACCGGGCGTATGCTGCAGTAAGAAACTGAAGATCACACTGAACTCCTTACTTCTCCTATACTTCTGTAAACATTATCTGATTAATTTAAGATGACCTTTCATAACTGGATATGACAAATGCTCTGTGAAGGCAATCAGCTGACGGATGTTCTCATCAGAGGAAAGGAGAATCAACAAGTCCAGGAGAACAGAGGAGGAATTCACCTCTGGGGAACACACAACTCCTTCAGCAAAGTCCTAGACAGAACACTGGAAGAAGCTTATGAAGAGGCAGGAGAATGCCAAATGCCTGGACTTTTACTTATCAGAGAATATTATTTAAGAGATCAAACTCTGCTGGAGAGGAAGAGACTGGGCATTCCCTTCACTGTGACAAAAACATTTAGCAAAATATCCAACCAGAGGTCTTAGTGTCCTTCCTGTCTGGCGTGGACAAATGGCCCAATAAATCACCTCAGATTAAAAGGGAAACTTGAACTTTTCCTCAAAGCTGTAGCAACAGTGTCAAAGATGTTTATTGTACTATTAAATTTAGACTCTAGGTTTGTTTTCTACTTTTATTTTCTCAGTCTGCTAACGCAGCAGCACAACTTGCATGTCTGAAAACACACAACAACATAACAGGATCATTTATTGTCTAACTACACAGCACAGGAATGAAAGATTTTAGAAGACACCATTGCAAATGAACATATTTACTGTCATCTTAAGTATCTGTGCTCACAACCAGTGTCACTGTTATCTTAAGAAGGCATTAAAGATACTTACCTATTCTAATTTCCATCTTAATAGAGGAAATCCCGTCAAAACACTCACAAACTTACCATTTTCATGAGTGTCATCTACGAAAACCAAAGGAGAACAATGGCCATGTTTTTCTGGATGAACTTGCTGGTTTATGTTGGGCTTTAGAAAGCAAATGAACCGAAACCAACAGAACATCCAGTTTGACTACCTGCTTTTTAAGTGACACTACCAACTTGAAAGGCATTTTGTTGAATATTATGTTCAAGTGAATTTATCAGGTTGGTTAAGAAAAAAATCTGATGTCAACATGAAATTACAAAGACCACAAAAGTGTTTGTCCACTATTAATACAAATGAGTCTGTCTAACATTACTGGATATGTTTCTTTTATACAAATGCTCAGAGAAGTCACTTCTTTTCTCTTTCACAGCAGTGAAGTATTTTCCTGAAGTTCAAGGTTCAAGGCTTGGCATTTCTGAGCTCCTTCTCTTTAAATCGGTAGCCAGTATGAATTTCTCAGTTTGGCCTTCTCTTAGTATTATTCCACTCAAATATCAGAAAGGAAAAAAAAAAAAAAAGACAAAAGGCACTCGATTTTTTTGCTGTAGCATATGTCAAATCTCAGATCAAAGAACAAGTACTTTTCTCAAAACAGTTCCCTATAAATAGGTTTTAATTAAAAGTGGAACTGCTCAGATGCGAATGCTGAAGACAAACATATATGCACATTCACAGCAGATCTCAAGAAATAATGAATTAAAAATGCAATACCAAAATCCTCAAGTCTCCATTTTCTACAAATATGATTTCCCCGAATTGACTTTTCCTCACTATGTTTTTCTATTAGTTAATTTAATAGACTACAGTATGAGCAACCTGTACACAAATACAGGGTTGCAACAGAACACAAGATACTACTACACCCTCACTATACAGTGTTAATTCACTGCTCACTTCCATGAGTATGAAGTGGCTACAAGAACAACAGTATGAAGACTTTAAAATTTCCTACCAGATAAGATGATTCTGCATCTAATTTAGAAGGTTTCTTTCTCAAGGTGAAGCTAAGTCAACATTATCTTCCTGTTAAGGCATGTTTTTTTCTGGGAGTACCTCAGTTGCAGCACATTAGAAAAGCAAAGTCATTGGAAAAGCAGTACAAACTTCTGCACCCCAGATGGTCGGTTTCTGCCACAAGTGTTCTCAGTTTACAAGTAGATCTCTCAAGTATTAGAGTTGTGATTGACTTCAGACTGCTTGGACACAAATATGAGTCTTACCACTTCACTGTACTGCTTACCAAATGTAAAAAGAGGATGGTGAAAGAAAACTCTCAAAACAAAACACAAGGAAAAAACCCAATTTTCCTTACCTTGCTGGAGGCACATCAATATTTGAAGAAACAACCTTGCGCTTCTGTTCCAGAAGACAAACAGAACGAGTGTTTTCCTTTTCATACTCATGAGCTCTGTTTGGTTTTTTGGTCTCCGCTGTTTTTAAATCTTCCTCCTTTGTGGTGAACAGGAGAAACTGTTGGTCTGGCAGTTTTTGACTGATGTCACTTTTTACATCCTCCTGTTGAAATGCAGGGAAGGTCATTTCACGCTTGATGCTGGCTGCCTGTAAAATTAAAAGCAATTATTAAAAGTAGAGAGGGAGGGACGATGACACACAAAATACCCACAGGCATTACTTCTAATTAGTTCTTTGAATCAGAGAGTAACATTTCTTTGCCCTTCATAAATTCTAAAACTGCCATTAACTTCCCAACAGTGTTAAAGACTTAAAGAAAAATAAGCAATTCTTGTCCATCTGATAAAGCAGTTACCTCTAAATGCTAATTCTCAAAGGTATTTGATCTGGAATACTGTAAACCACAGTATATACAACATTTATTTAAACGGAACACATATGTGCTGCATTAAGTATGCAAAGGAAGTCCTAGTTGCCCTCTTCTTAAAATTACAAAAAAAAAAAAAAAGGCAGAATTTATGCAGATAAAAGACAACCAAGAAGTTAAAGCCCTTCTAACAGCCACTTACTTGGTTCTTTAACAGCTGTATTTGCAAAGAGAGTATCTCTTGAATAAGCATAGAAATAATAATAACCACCTTTCAGGTCATCAAATCCAACCATCAACCCTAAGATGAAATTCCCATGTAAGTTCCTACTCTGTACTCCTCCTCCTTATCAGCATCATACAAAAAATAGATCAATGTATGCACGTACATAAAAATGTATTTCTCTCCTCAAAAATCTCTGTTCACAGATTTCAAACCTTGGCAGATATAAAAACGGTGCAATCAATTTTAAGTCCACAAGAAAGACAATAGAATCATAGAATCATAGAATAGTTTGGGTTGAAAGGGACCTCAAAGATCATCGAGTTCCAACCCCCCTGCCATAGCAGAGACACCTCCCACTAGACCAGGCTGCCCAGTGCCCTGTCCAGCCTAGTCTTGAACACCTCCAGAGAGGGGGCTTCCACAACCTCTCTGGGCAACCTGTTCCAGTGTTTCACCACCCTCACTGTAAACAATTTCTTTCTTATGTCAAGTCTAAACCTAACCCCCTCCAATTTCCATCCATTGTTTCTAGTCCTCCCATCCGATATTATGTTAAAAACTTCTTCCCCTGCCTTTCTGTAGGACCCCCTCAGGTACTGGTAAGTTACTATGAGGTCCCCTCTGAGCCTTCTCTTCTCCAGGCTGAACAACCCCAACTCCTTCAGCCTGTCTTCATATGGCAGTTGCTCCAGCCCTTTGACCATCTTCGTGGCCCCAATATCGCCAAGGTAATTTTGCTTTCTTCGGTAAAATATGTAACACTGCTAACCCATAAATACTTAGGACTATGATTTACTTGTCTTATTCTAGTATTTCCATGGAAGGGCTTTTAGCAGTCACTTCAAGAATAAAACTAGAATTGTTACTTTATGAATGTAAATATTAGAAAGAATTAGTCATTTTACATTTCTTCACACAAACAGATGACACATTATCAAGAAAATCTGCCTGGAAGACACAACAGTCAGCATGTGATCACACAAGAGAAGACATATGAACAACATAAATTTAATGATTATTTTTTTAAAAACCTTTCAGATTTACAGTAAGCCCTTTTATTGAGTACCTGAGGATTTTAACAGATGCTGAGTTGCCTTCAATTTTCATCAAAATTTACCTAGAAGTTATGCACTAGAGCAAAAAACCAAAAAGCCTGACAGCAGCCACATTCCAGTATACATCCCATATATATTACATAATGCCAAATTAAGGTACATATAAAATTCAAATTTCATCCCCTATATCATCACGTAGTCTTCCATTGCATAAATATACATCTGATGCAATCTTCCATTGCATGAACCTATATCCTTTTTTCCACCTTACCCAGTCCAGAGGATGGTGCTGCAGCACACAAGCTGCTACGCCCACTGTGCGTAGTAGGATAGTGGAGGGTAAATGGCACAGTGCCAGTGGCTTTGACCATCCTAATCTAGTTGACGATATCCCTGTCATTGCAAAGGGGTTGGACCAGATGACCTTTAAAGGTCCCTTCCAACCCAAACTATTCTCTGCTCTATAAAAAACAGCCTAAAACATAAAGACCAGATTGTACTCTGACATCAGATAAACTATTCATATATATATATGAAAATTATTCACATCCAGTTTAGATATATTAAAATAACAGCTTGATTTTCATACATCAATGTGCAATAATTTATAGCAAGCACACAGAAGCTAAAAATGATAAGAACCACAGAAGTGACTGCTAAATGGCCAGAAGCATCCAAAGACCAAACCAATTGCTTACATTAAGTCTAGGCCTCTACTCCATTTTTCAACAGACGTTTGAAAATATTAACTTCTTTCTAAACTTTCCCCTGAGAGTGGCTGCTGATACTGAATGATTTCTGCTTTGAAAGCAGGTGATCATGAGAGAAAGCCAAGAGTTTTCCTCAGTGGCCACTCCAACGCAGTTTTTTCCTGCTCTGAAGACAGCTCGTCTATTTTAATTCATCCATGTCTATGGGAACCCTATCTGGAAGAATGCAGGGTCTTTTGCTGGAAATCCAACCACCTACAGAAGCAGTTGTGAATGTGGGGAGCACCAAAGATCACAGTCTCTTCACTGATCAGGTTCATCACTTCGTCGCAAACACGATGATTAACTACCAGGACCCTTCTGCTTTCAAGCTCTACTTCAATGTTTCTCACAGTTCAGAGATAATATGGACAATTTCCAGTATATCTTGAAATATAAGTTAAATGTTCTGCTGTATCTTATCTTTTTTTTCTTTTGTCAAAGGTCCTTCACGTTCTTTTAAATGCTTTAAGGCTTGTGGTGGCCCTCTAAGACCACAGCATATTTCAGCAAAACTTTTGTGTAACATCTAGTCCAAGCAGAAGCAGCCTGTCTTGGAGACAGGTAGATGGTTGGTCTGTAACACCAATTTATTTCAGCTTACTTCCAATAATTCACTTTTCTCTCTCCTTATTAATCAAACTCAATTATCATGCTGTTCCCTGATGAATTGGCTTTTATTGTCATCGTAACGGCTCATTTGTCACCTTGTTGTCTCCAGTATCAACTGTTGATAAAATCTAACGAGAATTTTTTCCATACACTTACTTAATCATTGCTCATACAAAGTCATTTTATAATAGCTTGTTTTTCTATGCAATTTATTGCACATTTTTACCTTTAAGCCATTAGCAACATTCAGCTTACTTTCAAACGAGTCCTTCGCAACCTGGCCTCAGGCAGCCGACATCACTTCGAAGATCAAGCACAGAAACTGGGGTCACAAATCATCTGCAAATTTTAAAATCTAGCGCTGCAGTTTAAAATCTAGTCTGCAGTTACCCTCACCTTCCTTTGACAATTTCCCTCCCACCACTACTGGCCAAGGGTAACTTTTGATACACCACTGCTCAGAAACAACAGCTCATTATTATCTGCACCTTCTCCACTGGAGCTCAGCTCCAGCACTGTCCCACACCTGAGATCTGATCTAGCTTCCACCAGCCACTTCAGTCACTCTGAGGTTTCCAATACTTAATAGCATGATAATTTCCATGAATTTCTTCAAAGGTGTGAAATGGGTCACAGGGTGGTCTTCCCTTGCACACTTTGAAATAGTCTTTCTTTTTTAAGTACACCAGCATGATGCTGTGGCAGCCAGACTCCAGCTTAGACAGACACTGCTTCAACCAAGGGCTTTAGTAATCACAGAATACAGGGATCTTAAATATCATCTAGTTCCAACCCCTCCCACTAGACCAGATTGCTCAAAGCCCAGATTGCTCGACCTGGCCTTGAACACTTCCAGGGATGGAGCATCCACAACTTCTCGGGGCAACCTTCTAATCTGCCTGCAAAAACTGGAAATCATTTCATGCTTTGGTTTATAGGAAGAAACTTAACAAAAAAAGGAAAGCATTGCAGTTTCTGTTTTGGAATTGCCAAGACAACAGCATACAGCTAGGTTGAGGCTTTTACTTTAAAGTTCTTGCCTGATTCATAATTATTATTATTTAAGTGACAGAATTTAATATGCCATGTGACAGCATTATTTTTTCTTTACAGAGAATGTGCAGACTGCAATTTTTCAATAGTTTAGGCCTTAATTTATCTGCAGTCA
Organism: Turnix velox; assembly: GCA_013400935.1. Taxonomy (NCBI): domain Eukaryota; kingdom Metazoa; phylum Chordata; class Aves; order Charadriiformes; family Turnicidae; genus Turnix; species Turnix velox. Next base: position 467,187 of record VZTY01003280.1, read on the forward strand.
ATTACTGTTATGCCCCGAAGCACAGCCCAGCAAGATGCTCACTTTGTGATCAAACTTGAGTCTTCTCAGATTTCAGTTAAATTTCAGCTTGAATTTTGCTCTCAACAGCAAAAAAAATATTGATCAAACAGCTCTAGTATCGAACTGCCTAGTAAAAGGATCAGCAAACACTAGAATAAGGAGATGTAACTTATTTACATGCAAATACAGAGATTTACATTTGACAGATTTTGTGTGTCATCTCTCACTTACAACCTGACCTAGCTTTAGCATCTCCCCTGCTTGTGTGCTGCTCCTTAAAAACTTACCCATACAATGGAAAATATGAAACTCCCAAGAATATCAGCATTATTTACCTGTATGTGATCCAAATATACAGAAATATGCCTTCAAATGTAAAAAATTACTCATATTTATATTCTTTTAAATTTCCTTTTTTTTTGGTCGCATTTGCAAATCCAGGTGGGCACACCAGGAACATGGATCTCATTTTAACAGGCTTTTTAATCGTCTAAACAGACAGATGGCAACAAAATAAAAGACTACAGAAAGAATTGCCTACTTTGTTGATGGTTTTGTTAACAACTCGGGGATTGATTTACCAGTGGGTATGATGGAAACACATGAGCAGAAGACAGCTGCCCAGCCTCTGACTCCTTGACTTAAGGCTTGAGCACTTCACCTATGAGGACAGGGTATGAGAGCTGGAGTTGTTCAGCCTGGCTGTGGATAGACCTTACTGCAACTTCGTAATACTTAAAGGAGGCCTCCAAGAAACCTGAAGCAGGACTTTTCACAAGGGCATGTGGTGCCTGGATGAGGGGTTATGACTTCAAACTGGAAGAGGGTAGAGTTAGATTAGGTATCAGGAAGAAATTCTTTGTATGAGGGTGGCGAAGCGCTGGAACAGGCTGCCCAGAGAAGCTGTGGATATCCCAGCCCTGGAAGCATGTTCAAAGCCAGGATTTTGATCAAGCTGGTCTATTGGGAAGTGTCCCTGCCTATGGGAGAGGTGTTGGAAATATATGATCTTTACCTTCTAACCCAGACCATTCTGTGATAATCAATGAAGCTACAATTATTTACACCAGCTGAAGATGATGTGGCCATAGGTTGCATACGCCTGCCAAGAAACAGGCCAGCAAAGAGGCTCAGCAGAGCAAGGCCTGTGTCATGTTGTCAGGTAGCAGGATAGCAGTGAGAGCACAGCAGGCTCTCCTTATCTTCTAAAACACTGCCTAACTCCTAATTCTCTTCATGCCTTCTACTGGAATTCTGGAAGGACTCAGGTGACTCAGAAAGTCCCCTCCGCACCCATTTTGAATCTGAGAAGCCTGGGTAAACTAAATAACCCCTCATCTATGGCCTATTTTGTGACACTATATTTTGTTCATGCATATAGAAGAGCTCATTTTACAACAGCAACAAAAGTAGCTCTAAAAACACTAAAATATTTCATGAGGGTTGAGGGAAGTATCCATGCAAAAGTTGACTGAATCCAAAACTCCTTATCAAACCAAAATACTAGTTAGAATATGCTTTGGAAGACCAACTGCTTGCAAAAAATGCCTTATCTTAGTAATACTGATGCCACTGCCACGTTCCCCTTTTTGTATAAACTTCCATTTCTCCCACAACCTGTAAAGCTACACTTTCTTCATTTCAGCTCCAGGCCACCGTAACTGAACTAAGTGCCAGTGCCACTTCATTCCAAAAACAACAGAATCCCTCACAACCTACACTTGCTGCTTTCCACACTGAGGAGGAGTAAGGGGGAAGACAACAATTACAAACTACATGCAAAAATCCCGCCTCAGTAGTCACTGAACACCTGCTCCAATTCTGTATAGATCTGAAGTGTCAACAGGTAATTAATTCTAACTTAATTTGAAATCCTAGGCCTATATACAGTGTAAACACTATACAGCTGTTAAAGAACACACAGTTCAGGATGGGATTTTTGGTTTCCATCAGACTTACTATGTAATCAGTTTGTCTGATTCCATCAAAAAATATCTTTTGATTAAACACCAATAGCTACAAGATTTTTAGCACTAGTCATCCTGCCACATAACTCTGTTGGGTTCTATAAACAATTTTTTCATTCTGACTTTGTGATCATCTCTTTCTGTTTTCTGAAATAGTTGTAAGCATGCTAAGTGTTACGGACTGCCAATAAAACTTCCATCTGGTGAGAAAACAAAAGTCACACAATTTTTTAAAAATTTTTACTCAAGGCTTTAGCATCACTTGTTGATCCACTACGGAAGAAAAATGCAGCTCAACAGAGGAAGCAAACTAAGGAATCAAGACATTTGCCCTAGTATATTAATGGAAGAAAAAAATAAATGCATGTACTTAACTTAAAAAGTTCAGCCAAAACAAGACCTCAAGAACTGCAGGACTTTTGTTCAGTATGGACAGCTAGGCTATGCTCTAGGGACAAGGATATGCCACTTTTCAGAAATCAGGAATAAAGTTCACAAGCAGCAATGAGAAACAATGAACTTACTACCAAGACAACATAATACAAATAAAAAATAGTTAAATTAAATCCCCCAAAAGACAAAGGTTTCCGTATATTCATACTACTTTGTACTTTGTATTTGCAGTTGAAGCTCCCATAAAAGAGATTTTGATGTAAAAAGGCTCTAACTTCTGCCATCTCAAAACAGAATCCTCACTGGAAGGAAAGAATGCATTGAATTTCCAATTCACCAGTGATGGTTATTCATATTGGAAAACAAAGAGGTAAGACAGACTCTCCTAACGATGCTTGGAAATAATCTGTCCTGAATTTCAATGTATTATTACATTTCTGAGTATATTTTGCATTTAATTACTTGCTTCACCAGCAGTTGCTCAGTACATACAAACCATGTCAATCTAATCACTCTAAGCATTTGTAAACGGCTGCTCTCCAACAATACAGAAGATAATGCATTTTAAGGTCACTATTAAATGTTCTTTACAATATGTAGGATGCAGAAATGTAATGTAATAATTTTCAGCCACTCTAGGATAAAATCGGACAATGAGTTCAGAGTACTGATAGTACATGAAGAGGAGACTGAGGGGTGATCTCATTCATGTTTAGAAATATGGCATCCTGGGATGTATTAGAAGGGGCATGGCCAGTAGGTGGAGAGAGGTTCTTCTCCTCCTCTACTCTGCCCTAATGGAATACTGTGTCCAGTTCAGGGGCCCTCAGTACAAGAAGGACAGGGAACTGGTGGACAGAGTCCAGCACAGACCCACAGAGATGATGAAGGGAAGGGATAGGAGCATCTCCCTTCTGAAGAAAGGGTGAGGGAGCTGGGTCTCTTTAGCTTGGAGGAGACTGAGGGGTGACCTCCGTCATGTTTAGAAATACGGAAAGGGTGAGTGACAGGAGGATGGAGCCAGACTCTTCTCAGTGACATCAAATAATAAGGGCAATGGGTGCAAGCTGGAACATAGGGGGTTCCACAGAAATAGGAGAAAAAATCTTTGTCAGAGTGAGGGAGACAGAACAGTGGCACAAGCTGCCCAGAAGGGTTTGGGGTCTCATTCTCTGGAGACATTCAAACCCTGCCTGCACACCTTCCTGTGTGACCTGATCTGGGTGTTCCTGCTATAGCAGGAGGACTGAACTAGATGATGTCACCAGGTCCCTTCCAGTCCCTGACATTCTGTGACTCTGTGATTTGACTGAATATATAAAACCATCCATAGACTGTTCTCTAGATTTTAAGATACAAATCTAAACATTTATGTGGGCTGGATTCAAAATTAGGCAACAAGAACCAGAAATCAGCACAAAGTTTCTTCCTTTTCAGCATCACATGTATGTCAGTGCTCATCTTGCTAAATATAACTAGTCTACAAAAAAACATGTACACCAGCATCAGCCTCAGGGGTTTCTGCATTATATACCAGGCATCCGAGGTGAAAGATGGAAACTTTCACTCCTACGCTTGAAATTCAGTACCCAACCAGGTACCCGCTGTATCCCAAACAGAACAATTACCAATTTATGACATCTGAAACTCTGCACTAGCCAGTAGAAGCCACCTCGATGTTACTTAAAGTGGACACAGAGGTGTTAATAAGATTACAGGGAGAGGCAGTGAGGAAGACTGCAAATCCATGGCCTTTCCCATACACCATTTTCAGGTCAAGACAAAAATTATTCAGACAAATTTGAGTCTTTTTCTCTCCACATGAACAAAAGGATGAAGATGCAAATGCATGGCAGTTTCCTTCTTCATCTCATATGCAGCCATAGCGAGCTCCTTACAGAGGAAGACGTGACATGACTTCTAAGATAATCAAACAGCAATTAATAACCACTACCATAAATTAATGCTAATTATTGAAAGCATGCATTTTTAAAATTTCCTTGCAATGTTTAATTCTCAGAATAACAACTCTGTGCACTGTATTCGGAATGCCTGAGAAGCTAGTCAGCTGGGCTCAACTGGATGACAGCCATAGGGCATGGCACCTCTGGCAGGATCTCAGCAGAGGTCTTTCAGCCCTGTTTTAATTTTCTTCAATAGAATCTCAGAATGTGTTGGTTTGGAAGAGACCTTTTGGTCATCTAGTCCAACCTCTCCCTGCATTAAGCAGAGTGTAGAGTAAAAAAGAGTTAAAAAAACCAACTAAGAAACACATTGCCTCTAAACATCTAAAAATTAAGAAGCTATCTTGGAAAGCCTTAAACAGAAGGAAGTGGAGATTTTTTAAACTTTTCATTTAGCAATCACAGAATGGTTCTGGTTGGAAGGGACCTTAAAGATCATATAGCTCAAATCCCAATTATTGGTTTCACAAACAGCAAGTTTAAAATTTACTAAAACAATTATCACATTTTCTTGCAGTGCAGTATGTGCCTGTCTGGCTGTGAAAGAGGTACGGGTGCTCACCAGGCAATGTGTGTCCCTCACCTCTCCATCAGTGAAAGCATCACAAGCAGTGCTCCATGTCACTAGGACAAACTGAGACCATGCACAGCACAGGAGAGAGTCTGGAAACACATTCCCTGGGCTGCCCAAGGAGCACTCAGGGACAGCAGAGGAGGATACACCTGTGCCTTGATGGTCACCTCTTGGGAAAGTCTGAAAAACTGGAACTGGAGATAGATGTGTGCTAATGTGAGGTAGAAGTTCCAACAAACTTTTCTGTTCTTACTTCTGTTACATTACTAATTGCAATTACAATCTGTAATTAGTAAGCACCATCAATTCAGCTGTTCTTCCTGCACTGACTTAAGCTCTAGAACCTCTATGGGATAACCTACGAACAACTATTTCCATTGAAATAGAGATTTTCTTACTTCTAAGAGATGCAAAGAGATATAAGAAAGGCTGTAAGAAAATTTCTGCTGTCTTTGCTAATCCTGATTTTTATTCTTTCTACATTGAGAAGTTGCACAGAACTGCTTAAGTGTTAAGTAGTTTACAACAGTCTCTTTTTCAGAGAGAATTAGAAATCTGTCCTGTATTATCCAAATTTCATGTACAAATAAAACATCTTTAATTTCAAGATCATTGCTGGAGATGTATGAGAAGCTCCACTTGGATTCTCTTTTCATTCACAGAATCACAGAATGGTTTGAATTGGAAGATCATATAGTTCCAACCCCTCCACCACAGGCAGGGACACCTCTCACTAGACCAGGTTGCTCAGTGCCTCATCCAGCCTGGCCTTAAACACCTCCAGAGAGGGGCCATCCACAACCTCACTGGGCAACCTGTTCCAGTGTCTCACCACCTTAAAGAATTTCTTATATCTAGCCTAAATCTCCCCTCTTCCAATTTGCATCAGTTACTCCTACTGGTCTGGGACCAGTAAGGTTAACAGCAGTTCAAAGCAGAAAGGAGAAATGCTATCAGTTCTTCTATTACCCCAGAACTCCCAAAATCAGATCATACAAGGAGAAATGCTATCGGTTCTTCTATTACCCCAGAACTCCCCACACTTACTAGAACATTTTGGAAATGCTGCCTCACCGCACCTCAGTAAGAAACCCTTGATCAATTCATCTGTATTTGAGAACCCTCCTCCTCTGTGTGAATAGAAAAGAACAACATAGCAGAACATGCCTCCTGAGAAGAAAAAAAAATTAGATTTATTTTCAGGATCTCTTGCAAAAAAGGTACAGAGAGGTGAGATATGTTGAAGGTCAGAAACAACTATCTGACTTTGGAAGCAGACAGCCAAGATGAGATACTGCAGATCCCAGATCACTTAAAAGTATATGGAAATGTAATCCATTTGCTTTAGCATCCTGGGGACAGACTTGGCTCTTTTATTGTTTGTTTGAATTATGGGATTTCAGTTAAATGAAATCAAAGTAGTTCACAGAAATATCCACTGTTTCAACTTCTGAATGAAATGGGTGCTGTGAATGAAAGTTTCCAGTGCCAGTGCTGATCCGAATCAAAATCAGAATAAAGCACACATCTCTAGCCGATCTGAACTATGGAAGCAGAAAGCATGGTCCTTCAGAGGAGATAAACAAGCAAGAAGTACTGCCTCCAGCTAAGAGAATCCCCCAAATCTATGTTCAGTATTTAGTTCCAGATACAAATGCTTAAGAGTTTTCCTGTTCAGTGTGGGAGAGGAGCTAAAAAATTAGTTTACTTTTGCACCCGACTACACAGAAAAGCGGTACCACAGAATTTCATCTCATTATCCCATGAAGCAATGGAATAACACCAAGAGAAACCTGTAAGTGACCTTGCCATCCCCAGCCACCTCAGAAGTCACCCCTCTATCAAATCACTAAAGGGATGCAATGCCTCAATGGAGAAGAACCTCCATGAAGAACAATCCACACTCAAAGCCAAGCACAGCTCAACCAGTAAAATGGATGCTGTCCTTCAAAGGAGAAACGTTTTCTCATCTTCCTTTCCTCACCTATGCATGCCCTAGCTATCATAGATATCCCATCTTTTCCTCTGCTTTATCAAGATACTTGACAAGCTCTTTCCTGAGTCACCTTAATTTAATGAAGTTGCAGAGCCTACAGAATCTCTGCTGCACAGTTCCCAGTGTTTCAGTAGCCCACAAAAGAAAAGCCAAATTCTGGCACAAGACTAGGGTAGCTAGTATATGGCAGGAAGACAAAGTGGGGAAGGCTTTACTTGTTTTGGAATGCATGAAACATTAGATCATTTCATCGTGGTATCACAAATACTGTCTGTTTTTACCCAGTGCCTGGACACAAAGCATTCTGTGCTGCAAAGGCTGCTGCTCCAACCAGGCAGGGACCTACCAACAACTTCTTTCCTGCCATAAGAAAGTGAGACCAATTGTCTGCAACAGTGGTGGCCACACATATGGAAGCAAAATATCACTGTAAATCCTTAGCAAACAACAGTTTGCTTTTACTTCATTTTTTTTCTGCCTTTTTTTTACATATAGCTCTGTAAGCCAGATGAGTACCACTCTGTAAGCCAGATGAGGCCGTATGAACCACAAGCTATGGAAAACACAAATATAGACCTAAGAGCAGCAAGACCTGCATCCCAGTGTTCTCTTAGAGGTATTTCAAAGTAGAAAAAACAAATTTTTCTCTTCCTTTAGCTACACTTACATTTGTCATGATTACATTAAAACAGGGACTTGTTGAGAAGTATGAGGTCAAAAGAATTTTTGATCCAAAAAGAGTTCTTTCTGCCATTTTCTGTATACAGAAAAGATGAGGTACACTCACATGTTTAGGTTGTCAACTTTACCAAGCCCAATTTATAGAAGGTTATTGTACAATTTGTTCTCTATGTCAGTGTGAGGAAGGCATTAGCCACTTTATCTGGTGAAGCAGAAAAAAAAAATAATTTAAGTAACTATCCAGTCTTATGACTGCCTGGCATAATTGCACTGCCTGTCTGAAGTTCAAGTAACCTTTTCTATGCTGCAATAAAAAAATACATTAAAGATGGCACAATGATGAGTTATATAATTTCATACTTCAGCCCCTAATCATTGAGGCATTTTACCATCCCTCTGATTCTGTGTCCATTGAGCATAATGGTCTGAAGTGATACTTAAAAATTATTAGGACCACAGTGGCAAGGTTTTAGGAAACTAATGGTTTCACCCTCGTGGTTATGTAATTGGGCTGAAATCTCAAATCTACCTAAACTAGCAGAACTTTTCCATCAACTACAGCTGGGTCAGGATTATATGGAAGTTTGATCATCTATATTTTGCAAAAACACCAATGAAGGTATCTGTATTTTTATCTAAAGTTCATGCAACAGTAGTTGTTGAGTTTAGTTTCCTGTCTTTGTTATTTTTTATGCCAAACAACAAATACCACCATATGTGTATTTCTTAATATAATGAGACAAACATCATGGCAATCATCAGTTGGGATTGGAAAGTTTGGCAAAGAGCCAGAGAAGTGAAAGTGATCCCATCACAACAGCGGTAACATGAAATTCCTACGTGCTCTGTTTGGCAACAAACTATGCTGTAAAACATCAACACAAGGCCATGAAATCAAAGCTGACCACCACAGGAGCTCATGCACACTGTTTTTATTTGCTTTATATTTCCTGTTCAATTTTTGTGGATGAACAAACATTAATAGGAGTTCTCAGTCTACCTTCCTTCTGTAGTCTTTGGAGTGGCCTTAAGCATCAGGAATAAGCAAGCTGCTTGCTATTTTAAGAAATCAGCAATGCAGTGAATTACTTGAAAGTATTATGAAGACAATGGGTACTCTGAGGATTAAAAAAAAAGGTAAAAAAGCATCCTTGCTCAATTCACAGCAATATTTACAGAACAGTCACTAACAAGGATCAGTATGCTCCCTACTGCCCAAGGAGCAAGGCTCCCATCTTTGAGATGGCCAAGTGGCACAGATTGAGGCATATATTTATCTCACAGCTTCCTGAGATATCACTCTCGAATCACTGGAATTTCTAATACAGCAGGTGGGAAAATACAGAGTAGGACTCAAGAGTCCAGAGATGATCTACAGGGCTGTTAGGCTTATCTGTGACCTTGGGACAGTAGCAAAGTTGGAAGGGCACAGGCACAAATACTCTGCATGCCCACATTTGTTGGAGGACACATTACAAATGTTCATTACCAGACCACAAAAAGCATTTTCTCAGGACTTAGTTTCCAGATGCAAAAAATGTCACTTCTTTATTCAGGAAGAAAAAACAGCTATTGGCTGATCAGCCACTTTTTGATTCCCAAGAACACGATGGAGTCTGGAAACTATTTACAGGCATAAGAAAATCAGTGCAAATAGTCAGCATGGCTTCACCATGGGAAAGTCATGACTGGCCAGTGTGATGAAGAAATGAATGGCCTGACATGGTAGTATGGTAGATAAAGGGACAGCAGTCGATATTCTCTATCTAGACTTCAGGAATGCTTCTGATGCCATCTCCCATAACATTCACATAGATAAGCTGTTGATGTATGGGCTGAGTGAACAGGCAGTGAGGTCCATTAGAAACGAGCTGAATGGACAGGCTCAGAGGATACTGATCAGCAGCAAAAAGCCTAATTGGAGGCCAGTAAATGGTGGAGCTCATTACTGGATCCAGTCCTGTTCAAGATCTTAATTACTGATCTGGATGACATGGCACAGAGCATCCTCAGAAATTCTGTAGATGACACAAAACAGGGAGTAGTTAATACACCAGACAGTCATGTTTCCATCTGAAGGGACCTCAACAGACTACAGAAATAAGCCAACAAGAACTTAATGATGATCAACATGGGAAGATGTGAAATCTGCACCTGGGGAGGAACAAGCTCAGACTAAATCATGTGCTAGTTGTAAAGTAGCTTAAAAGATATTCAAAAGCCACCTAGACATAGGCCCAGGCAAGCAGCTCTAGATGTCCCTGCTTGAGAAAGAAGAGGGCTGGACCAGATGATCTCCAGAACTCCCTTTCAATCTCAATCATTCTGTGAAAAAAACTGAGCATCACCTGTTTATAGTACAGACAGTGTATCTGAAAGTAGACAACTGCTCATTCTTAGTTGAACTCACTGTAGACTACAAACAGCCTACCAAATAAGGATCAAAACTATTAGTATCCCCACGGTACCTCTTTATTCTCACACGGTTACAGTTTTCTAATACAATTCCTCTTAAGAACAAAATGGTTATGCTTGGTCTGTGTCCAACAAACAACAATAAAATTACATCAAAACCCTTCTGTAAATTACTCATGTTCATTCTATATCACAGGAGAGTGGAGAAACTGCCCCCACCCACATCATCATCTAGTCTTATCATCCTCTGTCGCCAATAATTCATAGTAGGTATAAACTTCTTAAAAAGTTTTTGATAGAGAACTAGAAATCCCAAGTCTGGTGCCAAGATAAGAACGTCAGTTCTGATGTTAAACCATCAGTATTTATAAAAACATTGTTATTAACCTGAGAGGGAACACTTCAGAGTACTCTCCAGTTGATATGCAAGTTTCTATTGTGTTTCTATTGTGTCTTGAGATCTCTCTGACACTAAGTGGATCTGGTATTTGAAGCTTGCATTTCGCAAATTACCCCTTAAAATATGCTTGCATGCATATATGAAAACTAAATTGAATAACTCTGCTAAACAAGCAAAAAATGAGTTTGTTTTGCCCAAGATGAACCGAAAAACCATTGAAACAATACAGGTGAACGTTTGATTTAAAGCACAAGAATGAATTCACACCCAACTTTGAAATGTGGAGAAAAGGAGCAAAAGAGCAGACAGAATTCAACCCTGTCTAACAATGCATTTAAGCAACAGGCAACTGATTTCTTCCAGTCTTCTACATCCCATGTATCATACAGGCATCTCCACATTAAAAAAAAAAGCTATCCCAAAAAACTAACTATGAAACAAAAAACCAAGTAAAAACACCCCACCATCATCATGTCCAAAAAGCATACTTTTTACTGGATTGACCTAGACTCCTACCAGTATCTGCCATCCCTACTCCAAAAGCTGTAGCACAGACATGCATGTGCTCACTTGTATTGCAAGGTGGGCAAAACTGAGCCCAATGAGCATGTAGTTGAAATTTTTCTAATGCAGCTTGAGCTTTCACATTTCTCCAGCATTACAGCACAGCTCTCTGGGTCTTTAGTTTTCAGACTCTTCATCTGCCCATTTCTCATCATTTTGGAAGCTGCATAGTTGAGAAGAACAAATCTGTTTGTGGGAAATTCATCCATCTGAACTACCAAGAAGTGCTCACACACAAGCCAATATCTGGAATGGATAATTTCACAGGTAGTTACGGTACAGTGAAAGGTAGAGGCCACAGAAACATAATGCCTGAGGAAAAGAGGCAGCCTCTATACTCAGCTGGGTTAGAAATATCCTGTGTCCACAATGACCCTGGGGACAAACAGGCTGGAGATGAAGTGGCAGCTCAACAGAAGAAAGCACTAACCCCTTAACTAATAGAAGAAAAAACATTGCAACATACTGGCAAGTTATCACAAGCCCATGTTCATTACCAGCCCAAACCGTCAAATCACAGCACTAGAGTGGTTTACAGACAAATTATAGTGGCTTTGTGATTTGCAGCTGTGCTTGTTGAGCAAGTACCAGACAAAACCAGCATAGAAGACCACTGATAGACCCCTTTCTTCATAATCTCCTCTCCATATCACCAAAAGAGTGGTTTCCATAAGGCAAATTAACCCCAGTAATATGTAGCTGCTTGTGGTTCATAAATCAAGCTGCAAATTAACCCACACTTCAAGACAAAGTACTGGTAATTGCATTGTTTATTCTTTTTCATGTAATTTCAAGTGGCTGGAAACTTAGATCCAGCCAAAGCAGCAAGTATGGGTAGCACAGGTTTGCATCCAAAATGAGTCTGTATAATCAGCACCTTGGTGTTAGTTGTTTTCCTGTAAGAGATGAATGAAAGAGTTCTGAAAAATAAGAATACCAGCACTTCTCAACAAGACTTTACAGGCTCTCAGACTCTCTTTGGCCCTCCTGCCATTACAACCAGCAACACAAAGCACACTCGTGTCTCTCCCAGCAGAGGAGACAAGAGCAACTAAAGTGTTCTCCAGCGTCCTTCACTTGGCCACCCAAAAGGCTGCAGCAACAAAAAGATGCAGTTTTCAATTTTTGTTTCTCCATGACCAAAAGCCTCTCTCATACCCTTTTTCATCGTATCTGTTCTCTCCTTCAAAGAGAAGTAAGACCTGAGCTTACTAAATTCCTTCTAAATGTGAGAAGGAAGTTCTCTGAGGGTGGCAGGGAACAGGCTACCCAGAAAAGTGGTGGAGTCTCTATCTCTAGTGACATTCAAAACCTGTCTGAACATGTTTCTGTGCATCCTGCTTGGGCAGGGAGGTTGGACTAGATGATCTCCAGAGGTCCCATCAAACTCTGACAATTCTGTGATTTGTTTTTATAAATTACTTCTTACTGTCTCTCCTTGCCCTCACTTAAGAGTAAGGATGAAAAACAGACAGGTGGGGCAACCCACCTGGTAGTGGACTTCTTGCTGGGGAGGACAATGTGGTTATAAGACCTGTTGGCAATTCTCAGACACTTTTAAAATATATTCATTCCACTGCAGAACCTACAATCCTTGTATCAGATTCTTCATGCAAGCAAATTAAGTGAACAGCCCATGACACTTCCAGCTTTAAAATGCCATTCCACTCAAGGGCACTCACATCAAGCATAGCTGTGCATCTTTACCTATACCACACACCAAAACATTGTGTGCTGTTCTTTAGTTGCATTATCCAGATAGAGTATACTGCAAAAACAGCACCTAAACCACTCTGCTTTCAAGTCTGATTAAATTCTGAAGCTCTCCAAGATGTCTCTGGTTCTGTATCGGACACTGCAGCAAATTATGTCCTCCCGCAGCAATGCACACCCTTTTGATTCCCTTTGCTCCAGACCCCAACTTGGAAAGGCCAAGTCTGGGAGTCAAATACTGCTGACTCCATGCCAGTTCTCTGTTTGGCGGGAATCCCATTTGACAAACCACAGCCAGACTGAGCCAGCCCTATTACCCTCCTGTGGTTTTGCAGTTGGACTTCTACATCCATTTTATTCCCAGTCCTCTCATGTTTAAACTTGGGCTTTGAAATTCCTTGCAAGAACCTTTAGATTAAGCTTTATGTACTCCTACACTAACAATCCCTTAAGAAATGTAAAAAAAAACCAAAAAAGACAATTTCTTTAAAACACTAAGTTTCCACAGGGTTTGGGTTTTTTTTATTCATTGTAGTAAATAGTAGAAATAGCAAAAGCAAAAACTGAGCAGGTTGTGGTTAGAAATACACTTTCCAAGAGGGAAGAATAACCACATCTTGTTACCAAAGAGGACTTGAAAGTTTATTAAATACTCTAAAAGTAGCCTAATACACAGTATTCCACCCATTTGATTTATGAGGCAGATTCACTGTCCAGGAAAGTAAACACATGCAAGCATATGCATGTATATTTTTAAGTACAAGGCAGAAATACCAAAAACATATATTAACACTTACATTAACCAATCTACTACTCAGAACCATGCTGAGAGCTGACAAAGAGAACATTACACTGCAATGAATCCCATTATATCCAGATTATATCTATGTAATCCAGTTTATAGTTCAGACTGTTGTGCTCCATTTGAGAATTTCTTACTTTTTTTTTTTCCCACTGGGTGCAGAGAAGTTTCTCTAAGCTTCCTTTGCCCCTTGGAAATTTCAGTTTGATAGGGAAACCAATGGAACCAGAAAGTCATTATGGTGCCCTTCATCCTCAGGCTACCAATCTAGTGTCAAAAGGTCTTGCAGCAACAAAGCTGTCCCATGCTGTCAGGCCTCAGTAGCGGGGACAGTCTGAGCCATCCCAATCATAACCACATCTCATGGCCTTCAACAGACTCGCTGAAGATCTATACAGACAGGATCCAATAACCCAAGATGGGTCAGATTTATCCTGTCACTGCTCTACCAAACTTGCTCTGACATGATACAGGAGACAACTTCCATTTCTGCTGCCCTCCTTTGGGAATTTGTTCTTGGTGTGTTTGGTTGGCTTGGTTTTATTTATTTTTTTTTCTTCAAAGGATACAGGGAAGACTCCAACAGGCACTACTACCAAGCCAGACCTCCTGAACTAAGAACTGCTATATAATTTTTTTTAAAATATATCAATCCAAATGGATACCCTTTAAACTTTCACACACACTTATCTTTCCTAACCGGTGCTTAACTTATCACCTGAATCCTCCGAAGACCTACACGCAGACTTAACCCTACTTACTATTCGGAATATCTCAAGAGACAAATAATTACAGAAAGCTCCTCGTAATAATTAAGCCTGCGGGACCTCAGCCCGCCAGTGTTCAGCCGGTCCTTCCGAAACACACCAAATCCAGAGAGGGCCGCCGCTGGGCTGGAGCAGGGTCTCGGCACTCCATGGCTGCGTGCAGAAAGTTTTCAACGAATCGGCCACGTAGGTCTCCGTCCCACAGTAGCCAACCCCAGGCTGGAACCCTCCGGTGCCCTGTCACCCACACGCGCGCAAGTAGGTGCCACTCCGCTCCGGGAAAAGCCGTTCCGCAAAGCGGAGGCCTCCGGCCGCCTCCGCGCACTTCACCCAGCGAAGTCGTTATTCCCCACGCTCAAACTACTTCAGCCACCGGCGATTCCCCACGCACGCCCCCTTTCGCACCGCCCCGGCCGCCGGTCCGGCGGGCCGCAGCGGGAACCAGCTTCCTCTGCGACTTGTTGAGCCCTGACACTACCGCCCGTCCCCCGATTCCCGCCGTCAGCCCCGGGGGCCGCCCGGCCGACGACCGCTTCCAGCCCCGCCGACAGCCGCAGGCCACCCAGCTGGGGCGGGGCACAACGGCTGCCCCATACCGCTCTCCTGGCCCGGGTACCG
>VZTY01003280.1:482692-496041 GCA_013400935.1 Turnix velox
CGCCTCACCCCCCGGCTCCCAGTCCGGGTCAATGGCAGAGGCAGGGCCGGTGGGGGTCTGGGGGGGCCTGGGGGACACACAAGGATTTCACCTCTCCCCAGAAAACCATGAATGGAACAAAAAAACAACAAGTGTCTTAGGGGGGTTAAAAAAGCTGACATTTGGATTGGAGTTTTTTTGGCATGAAAAATTGAAGCAGGGCTATCGACAGCCTGTGGAGGAAAAAAGTAGCTAGGGTGGTAAGGGTAATTATTTCCAGTTAAAATCGTAGTACTTCTGCATTTTAAGCTTTTCAGATTGCTTCCTGAAAAGTTTTAAAAACACAAATAGTTTCCAAATGGAGTTTTCAACTATTGCAGTCATCATTTAGATTTATTACAAGCTTCTATACCATTTATTAAATCCTCCTGAGACTGAGGAGGGACTGTCTCCCTTCCAGAGACATGCCAACTGGCCAAATGGACACACAATATGGCAGCATGGAGCCAAGCTTTACCTCTCATTTGCTTGGTTAATTTCTTCCTGTGAAAAATAAATTAAATTTATTAATTCTGGAGTCTAGCATGCAGCACATTGTATGCAAGAAATTATAGATAATACAGTACCTATTCTTAAATGAAGTTACTTTTCCTGTCTAATGATGGATTTTAATTCAATTTCCTCAACCCAGCCCCACAAAGCAGGTGTTTTCATTCATTCTTTCAAGATTTCCAGAGACTGCACTTCTGGAAGAAACCAGCAACAGAACTGCCATCAATTTCTGGCATATCTTTCAGCAGAATTTCCCCACATATGTGGGGACACTGTACCACAACTCTGCTCAGTGGCACTGGAACGTCAGGGCAGCCCATCTTACTGCTGAAGAGCACCCAAGCCCCTGGTATGCAATGCCACAAGATGTCCCTTCTGTTTTCCTGCCACAGCATGGGTATTTAGCTCCTTTGTAGCTGTTTGAGTGACTTAGTCATGTTTTTTTGAAGCTGATGTTGTATAAAGGATAGATTTGTAGAAGAAAACAAAAGAATAAATGCTTTTGAGTTTTATTTCTAAACTCAGTGTTCAGAATTAAGGCTTAGACTTGATAAAAAGTTGTGCTTCCGTTTTGCCTTGAATGTGAATTCCACTATGAATCTGAATGTATTCTCTGTGCCTTTATGCCTGTACCTCAAGGTCATATAAATGGCATAATTCAAACACCTCCTAGTATAAAAATTATTAGAAATATTTTGTGCCATTTGAATACCACCTGAATTTTTGATCTTCTGCATTGGCCTGTATTCACAGTTACCTGAATTATAACCATGCTTCTGAAGCTTCCATTCCTATTTTCTCCATACTGAGATAAAGACTGAGAGACTTCCTTGAGGATTTCAAAGGTAGCAAGAACAGAATCAGAACTGGAAACTAGATACAATGAATGGGTTACCACCAAACTGGGTTATGTGTGCTAGCATGAACACCACAAATAACAGAGCAGAGACCAAATGATCTCTTGTGGGAAACAGATATGAAGGGCAGTTGGCCTTGCACAGATGTGTCTGTTAACTTCCACAACACTTCAGGATTTATTTGAATTCTTCATTCAGTCTTTTCATCAGGTTATTTCCAGGGCTTGGTGTAATATACAGCTGACTTGATGCCTCTTACCCTGAGGTTTTGGTGAGCAAATACAAAAGCAGATTGTTAACCAATATTGAAGATTTTAGTTGTCAATCAACAACAATTGCTTCATAAAATTACCAACTGTGGTTCTGTGATTTGGAAGAAAGGTGGCAGGAGGCAGAGAAGCTCAGATGTGCTCTTAGGGACACATAAAACATTCCTGGCCTGCCTGCCTACTGGCAGGATGCTGCCTATTCTCCTGCAGGACTCTCAGGTCACAGTTTCTCAGTTCTCAAACCAGAGCAGGTCAACCCTGGAAAAGCTGTACAGGGTGACAGAGGAAGAGTGTAACCAAATTTTGGTGGCTTTTTTTTTCCCTACGGAGTTCTATGATCCAGAGGGAAAAGGAATGGCAGTTCAGAAGTCACTGGGCTGATGGGCAGGGTGACTCTGAGAAGGGATTTAGAGAAGAATACTGACTTTTTATTAGTAATCTGCGTTACTAATGCTTTTTGCTCCTGCTAGGTTATCAAATGCAATGAGAAGCCAGTGTTGACAACTCTACAACAGATTGGTTAAAGATTTGTAGCACTTCCCATGTAAGCCAGATTGGAGCTGTTGTAAGAATAACTTCTCTCACAATATTTGATACAAACAAAAGACAGAAAGGACTGTTTGCTCCATTTCTTCCAGCCTGTCTGATTTGCAGTATGAATGGAGCTGAAGATGAACCCATGTTGCCCTTTCATTGCTTTCCAGGGGAGTTAAATTATGGAGAAAGTTATGGAGAAATTATGGAGAAAGGACAGACAAAGAATCCTAGATATAGTCCTCTTCAGAATCTTAAAATTCACAAACACTTAAGAGTCAAACACAAGCCATAAGCCACTATCGCCCATCAATGTTATTTCCCTAAGACTCAGTCTTAGCACTCTTGGGGTGTACTGCTGAACAATTCTGGCCTGTAGCCACATCCTGACATCGAGTAAGTTCTTGTGATACACAGGGCAATATGGTAAAACTTAGCTACGCAGAGATACCTCATGGTTGAACTAAAGAATAACATGACTGTAATGAAAGTACAGATTCTGGCTGTAATAACAACAGTTTACTTGTCAATGATTTCCAAGCTTATTAAAAGTTAATGTGCACATTCGCACTCCCTTTGTGTGTACAGCTTTCCAACACAGAAGTGGTTCAGATGCTTCACTGCCTCTAACTTTAGCAATTAGCTTGTATTTCCAAATGTCTCTCTCAAGACACAAAAGACAATTTGAATAACAAGCATAAATATCTCCCTCAATAAGTTCTTCTCGAACAATCTGTGAAGGTGAATTACAGTCGTAGCTTTGCAGTTCATCTTGAATTGTCTAAACTCTTTCCACTGGGACTCTGCACTAGCCACAGAAAAAAATCCAGCTTTCCCTTTGCGTCACCTTATCTAATCTATAGTGATCAATGTCTGGTGCTGTTTTCTTACAGCATGTATTTTCCCAAGCATTTGATATAGTTCATCTCTCAATTAAGTAATCCTCTCATTTTTAATGAAGTTATTTACTTATCTGTTTGCCACTGTGTTCCACTCAACAGCAGCTATTTTATCCTGTGGTCTGTGACGGTGACTGTGGGCAGAGTTTGCCTGACTACGTTAGGAAAAGAGTCCTTTTTGCTCCGAAAAGTGGAGATTTTTCCCTAATGCTCAAAGAGGCACTTCTTACTCTCTAATCACCTCGCTGGCTGCTCCCAGAGCTGCTTGCATGAGGATTGATCGCTCGGTAATGCAGCTGCCGGCGGCGACGAGCACCGGCCACGGCTGACGAGCACTAGCGTAGCACCGCTGGGATACAGCTTGGTCACGGCAGCAGGAGGGGGCATTGACTGCGGAGTTAATTTTGCTGGGGCACCCCAGAATCTCACTTTAACTACCTCTTTTTTCTTTTTTTCTTTTCTTTTTTTTTCCCTACGGTGCCTGCAGGGAAAGAAAACATTTATTGATTAGGGCTTTTTTTTTCAGTCTCTGAGTATTTTTAACTCCTTTCCCGTAAGTGTCAGCTTTTTATCACTAGAGGCAAGATCCCCTTCTACCTCCTCTAAGACTATTGCCTTTGAAAAAAACTCCAGCAGCAAAGGAAAGGAAACAAAGGAGACAGTGTTCTGCACTTTTAATTACCACATTTAAAAAAAACATAACCTACTTGAGTAATTGCTCACTTTTCACTTTCTAGTGTACAACAAATGTATTTGAGCTCCAGCACTCAAAGGAGGTGCGCCCTAACCATGTGTGTGTTCCACTTCTCTCATAATCCCTGGCATTTTGAGCCCCTGCCAACTTCTTTTATTTGAGGACCTGCCTCCTCCACACCCCCTTTATAAACTTTGCTTTTGTTTTGTTTCATAGTGATGACTGAAGTTCTCACTCCAGCTGGGCGGACAGTCAGACACCTTCAAGAACAAGGGGGATGATTGACAATATTAGGCAGAAAACTGTCTACCAGATGCAGCTCAAAAAGGAGAGGTGGCAACCTCCCGACCCTCTTCTCTGGGAGAGAAATTGTCGCTTCTGCCCCCCACATCAACCGAGTGGGGAGCACTGGGTCACTTCTGCATCTGGCTGTTGTGCAGCAAAACACCACCCTGCAGACAAGGCCATGCCTTCTGCTTGAAGGAGGCTCCAGTGCCAGCCATGCGTTGGAAAAATTTGTCAGCCATTAAGGAATCACTCTTCTCGGTTACTGCTCTGGAACATTTACTAGTTGTGCATAATCTCACTGGTACGGAAAGGAATTGTGTCTGGCCCCTCCTTGGACTGTGAGAGGATGAACCTTAGCGAGAACTAGCCAGCTTTTTTTAAAACTCCTCTCCAAAGCTTTAGGTGTTGTCCAGAAGTAGTTTCGCAGAATTTACATGTTTGTGCCTCTCAAAAGTCTTCATTTTCCAGAAAAAGCAGGTCAATTTATTTGAGTTTTGTGCTATTCCTGATACAATGATTACAGTTCCCCTTTTTTTTCAAATGAAATAGTTTGAAAAAGGCAAAGAATTGCATTTGAAAAAAAAAGTAACACTTTCCTGCCATATTAGCCCAGAGTGACATCATGGTGACAAGAGAGGAAAAGCACTTTTCCTTAATGAAAGCATCAGAGAACAAAAACCCCATAATCAGTCTACTGTTATGTAAGAAACACATAAAACAGAGGCCTCCACCGGGCAAATGTTTGAGCAGACTAGAAACATATTTTGTTTGGGTTTTTTAGCACCTAAACCCATATTTGAGGGAGTTTCAAAGTTGTTCATGCTCACTCATGTGTGGTAACAGCAATGTGGTGAATAATGACCCCTAAAATGACACTGGAATGAAAGGAAGGATATAGAAAGTCGATAATTGAAATATTATTTTAGGTAAGTGTATTCATTAATCATCTTAATTTATGTGTAACTTCCTCTGTAAGCTAAACATATTGAGCAAAATGCAAGACTGGCATGTCAACTTCCCTCTTTCTTAGTGAAGTGTCAAAGAACTCAGCTTGATTCTTAAGAGTCAAGACTGAATTTGCAGAGGTAGCAATTACAAAGAAAATAACTAGCTGTTCCTTTCAAAATGAACAAATTAGATCAAGCACTCAGGAAAACATAAATCATAAATATTGCAAGACCACATAAAACATTACTCACAGCCTCACTTTTTACATGGAAACTCCACTATAAATCTTTTGGAACCAAGAAAAAAAATTATAGCTATCTGTCAGTGCCAGCAATAAAAATACTTATTTCAATTAATTAAGCAATGGGTACAATTTTATTTTCATCATCTTACTATCTATCATAAAATAGTGTAGTTTTATTTGCATGGATTCTTTGGGTTGCAGATTAATAAGTTTTGAAAATGGCACTCTTAAAATTTTTTGTCTTGCATACTATACTGACATTAACCCTAAAGGCTCTCATGAAGACAGGCTTAGAGAGCTGGGGTTGTTCAGCCTGGAAAAGAGAATGATCTAGGGAGGCATCATAGCAGCCTACCAGGAAAGCTAGGGAGGGACTATTTGCTGGGGTATGCAGTGAGAGGAAAAGGGGTAATGGTTTTAAACTGGAGCAGGGCAGGTTTAGAGTAAACATTTGGAAAAAGTTCTTCACTGTGGTGAGACACTGGAACAGGTTGCCCAGAGAGGTGGTGGAGGGTCTATGCCTGGAGACAAGGCCAGGCCTGATGAAGGTCTGAGCAACCTGATCCAGTGTAAGATGTCCCTGCTCACTGCAGGGGGTTTGGACTAGATGATCTTTGAAGTTCCTTCCAACTCCATGCAATGATTCTGTGATTAATACCACTGTAACCAAATTTAAGGGAAACACCTGATAGACACATAACCTCAGGATCATCCCCACCTCAGAGATTTTTCATTCATCAGCTGCAATTCAGGTTAATAGCTTTAGATGTAGGAGCCATTTTGTGTGTTGTACATGCTCCTATTTTCTAGTGAGTACAGAGGGTTTGGTAAAGCTAGATTTAGGGGGAGTTTGTTTTGTTTTGTGGGGTTTTTTTTTGTTTGGGTTTTTATTTTAGTTTGTTTGGTCAGTTAGTTGTTTTTTTTCCTCTTCAGGGAAGCTCCCTGATGGAAGTTTCTCTTTTCAGTGCTCCAGGTGGAGGTCCTCATCAGGGTTCTTCAGGAAAATTCAGTTTCGATGACCCATTTTTGCCTTGTAGAAAAAGGCTATACAAGACATATTTAGATTGTTTGTTCTGCTTTTCTCCTCTGTCCCCTTTTGGGAAAGAGTTCCCTGTTCTCCACGGGGAACAGTGGCTGGCTGCTTCCTGCTTTCCTCCATATAAAAATCCCAAACAACTCAACGAACCGAAAAAAAACCCCAACCTCTAACAGCGCTGGAAACGTACAAATAATGAAGAACCGTTTGGAAAAAGAACTTTGTCCTGACAGGACGAGGACCTCTGCTCTCACACTAAGGCCGATCCCAGTCTGACAGGCAGCCCCGCCCTCTCCACCGCCCCCGGGCTGCGGCAGGCCCCTTCGACTCACACGGCTCTCCCTCCATGCTCCTGCTTGCGATCCTGTTCGGCTTTTGCCTCAGATTTCTCCCTCCTCCTCCTTCCCCTCCTCGCCGGCAGAGCGCGGCCCCGTAAACATGTGCGGCCCTGTCAGCGGGCTGCGCCATGCCCGTCCGCCCTCCGCTCCGCCGCCCGGGCGCTGGCTTCGCAGCAACGCGGGGCCGCGGGGAGGGGGGAGCTGACGGGAAGGCGGCGGTGTCCGGCAGGGCCGCGGAGGACAGGCGGCGAGACGGCCCCTGCTCCTTTCAGCCCTTCATAAGAGGAGGCCTGGGCTACCGAGAGAGTTAGGGACGCGGCTGGCTGCGGTTACAGTCCCGCCGTTATTAGTAACTGCGTATTTCCTACACCATGGCGGAGGTGGGCGGTGTGGCTCCCTTCTGCCCCCCCTTCCTCACCCCCCTCCTTGCTGCAAACTGCCGGCTCCACGCCGTTTGCTTACGGAGGTGCCACCCCTGCAATTATCAGTTCTACGGTTAAACAAACCTCGCGGATCCCCCGTTACAGCAGTCGGAGGACTGAGTAAGGCTTTCGGCTTCCTTAAAAAAAACCCCAGACGAATAAAACCCCTTGTAGTCTCCATGTGTTTGGAAGTTTGGAAACTTATGATGTAAGTAAACAGCTCAGATATCAACAAATTCTTAAAACAACCCAAACTCGCCTCAGTAGCAGCGGATTATTGAGTTTAAATTGAGAACTCATGGCTTGTATTAGGTTGGGAGAGCTGGCACTCCAGAAGCTACCTGTTTATAGACGTATTACAAATTAAAAGTGTGTAATAGAATAAGCACATTATTATGTGAGTTTGGGGTGGAATACCCTCAGTGGGCAATGCTGTCCAGGTTGCAACTAATTTCTGTGGCAATTTTAGTTCTTCAGCTGTGACAGCCCTGCCAGGAAAATGGAAGAGTTCCCCAATTTCACATGCTAAAACTCAATTCTGTGGCTGGGGGTTAGGGTTTTGCTTTTGTTTTGAGAGGGATGGCGGTAAATTGAAAACCTGAAATTTGAATTGGCGGTGTTTTAAGCATTTTCTTGTAATTATTTTTTGATGTAATATTTCACCTTAAATTTGTAATTTGTTTTAATTATGGTTTAGAGGTTTCTTTTTTTTTAAAATTAGAAACCCTGGAGCTATTCTGTTTTGCTGCTTTCCTTTGGTAGAGAAGTGTGTTGTATTTTAATTGCTATTTGTGTAAGCAGGAATAAAACCTTTTGGGCACTGAATGTGTTATTAAATACAAAGTGTTCTTTTGCAGTCTTTATAGAAGAAACTTGTTTGTGTGTGAACTTTCACTTTCTAAAGAAAATATGAATGAAGGGCTACTCCAGGCTTTGCTGTTGGAGGAACAGAGCAGTGGGGTGGTGGGAAATCTGGAGGCTGTTGAGAAGAGGGGTACATGGGAGAAGCCAACCTGAGTCCTCCTGGAAGCTTCCCCTCCTTTTGGAGTGTAGAGATGTTTGGTCGAAAAGATGTTCACACAATGTAGAGGCTTGATGTAGATGGCATGATAGTGAGTTTTACTTGAGCTGAAGTTTAGTGAAGCAGCTACTGCCTTGTTTGAGGTAGCAGTTTGGAACATATTATTAAATAGTCTCAAAGCAGAAAACGTAAGTCTGAGCAAAACAACTCAGGGAGACACAACATAGAGAAGAAGCAACAAGAGCAGTAGAGTATGGCTGCAGTCACAGAGGATGGTAAGCAAAAGAGGAGCAAGAAGCTGTACAAGCCCCGGGGCTATGAACAGGTTTCTACTGGTGCTGATGAAACCAAAAATTTTGTTTCTAATATTGATTTCCTCACAATTTTCCCTTGAACACAACTCTTTTTCACAGGCAGGCTGTTTACTAGGGACAAGGGAGAAATAGGTAATTGAACTGACATGACACCCTTGTTAGACAATGCAACTAAGTGTCCTGAAGATGCCAAATACAATTTTTGTTAAAAATTTGTGTAATTTTCTTTCTGTGTCTCTACTTCTGTGGTCATGTTGCCTCTTGTGCTGCTCACAAGTTCAGCTGTCTGCAAACTCCAAACTTAGACTTAAGACCTACATTACTGTTTTTGGATGGTATGAAGTTCTTACAGAATAACGGACAGGGGGTTTAGAGGAGAATTGACCTCTCCTGCCACAGAGCACTGGGTGAGCAGTCTGTTACATGAATTATTATTTTAAGTTTAGTAACTGCATAGCTCTTTCAGAAGAGGGATTAATTAACTGACATCATCTATCCATCCATGCTTGTTCTCTGCGAGTGGATTACAGAGAATGATGCTCCATTTGCACATGCATTTTGCAAACTTATTCCTTGGTTGTAGTCTTTGTTTTGCAAATTGCAGACATTGAGATGAAGGGTCTATAATTTCCTAGCTTGCCTTTCTGTTGGAACACTGCTGCTGCACTGGCACACATCCACTTTGCTGTGACTTAAATTTGAATACAGCAAATTCTTTATTATGATTAACAAAGGGTTGCTCTCTGGTCTGCTTTGAATCTCAGCCTGCTCATGGAGATTAGTGGGTTTTGAGCAATGCCAGCTCACTAAATATCTCCACTTCACTGATCTCAAAGACATTTATGACAATGGATTTAGTAGTCATTTTCATGCGTTTTCTTGCCTTTGAATGGATAATACCTTACGAGTTTTGCTTTCCATTGGTGTTTCATTCTGTACTGTATTCAAAGCATTTAAAATTAAAACTTCTCTTTACTCATGTTGCTTGAGATATGTAAACACATTTAATTTTGGTTTTAATTATTAAATGCAACCCACCTGAACCAATTTGATTTTATTTTCAGTGAATACATTGCAGATGCCTGTGTATTTTCTCCCTTTTCATAGTAGAAGCAAAAAAACCTTTCCCAAGGCAGTATTAACAGAAGTTATTCTTCAATTGAGCATGAAGAGGTTACTTATTTTAAAAGTAGGGAAATCCCAGTTGCATGTCCTGATGTGCCCATATGTCTCGTTTGGCCACAAGAATTAGTGAGCGGGGACAGTGAAACCTTAGGGGACATCAGATCAGCAGCTTCTCATTTTTTCAGGTTACTGGATCCAATGATGTCTTGACCAGTTAGCAAATAACATGTAGGAACCTCATTTAGCTGTTAAGTCTGACTGAAGTATTTGAGTCAAGGATGCTTTTTACACTGGTATAATTCCTCTTCAAATCATCTGCTTGGTATTATTTTCTTGCAGTGGTTTCTTTCAGTTTCACTGCAATGTGACAAAATAATCTGCCAACTTCATGTTACTCAGAAAGAGAGATAACAGCAATAGTTGAATTTAAAAAAAATATAATTGCACAATATATGCCATAAAATCTATAAAGATTCGAGACATCCATCATCTTAGTTTCTATTTTTCTACTTAAGGCCATCAGCATGAGCCAGATTGTGTGTTGCCACTTACAGAGGCTTCCTTTTAAGCTTAAAGTCCCTCTAGGGACTCGTGACTACTAGAACATTTGTGTTTTAAAGTTATTCTTGCTTACATTTTTAAGATACATTTTTCTGAAATGCAGATTCTTAACAAGCAATGTGCTTGTGTAGTTAGAACTCCATGGTTCTGAATAGCTTACCACAATTAGCAAACCCATTGCTGTTTTATACTACTCATTGCAAAACAGCCATGCAAGGTTTTTTTTCTAATGGGTAATGATGATACAATATGGGAAGGTGGTTTAAGGATGAAAAGATCTTCCATTTTTGTGTTTCTCTCATGCCAGCTGGAGCTGACCATCACCATCATCAGCACCTAAATCAGACAAATATGTTCCTTTAGAGAAATCCCACATAGTAATAAGGCCTTGTGTTGCTCATTGATTTATGTGAGTAGAACTAGGCAATAGAAGAGCAGTAAAACCAGGAGGTTTTTTTGAAGGAGTATTTGCAATTTGGAGTTTATTTTCATTCATCTTAGTAAAAAATATCGTGGTTAAACAATATCCTTTGTTGATGTTTGTAGTATTACTTCATTGAACACAACGTTCTATAATAAAGCAGGATCCTGCAATGACAAAGTTGAAATTTTCATTAAGTAAGATGATCAGCCTCTTTCTCCTTCCCAGAAATTTCTTAAGATGAGTATTATTTTAACTTGATGTATGAGGAAGAAAATTGTTTAAATTTATGGAAGCAAACAGACCCCAAAAGTTTTGCATTGCTGCCAGGCAGAACTGTAGGCTTCTATTATCTTTTAATTGCTCCAGAAAAGCAGTTAATATCCAGAGCTGGATGTGGTTTCAGAAAATAGATGAGGACAGTGAATTACTTGTTAAACCAAAGAAGTTTACTTAGCTAACTGGTCAAAAGCAAAAGTGTTCAGAGCTCTTAGTTTGCAGAAAACCCAATTCCACCAATACAGATGTAAAATAGGCGAGTATAAAGTATTAAACAATCCTTAAAAAAACTCAAATAAACCTGGACAGCATCTCTGCAGGGAAGTTGCTCCCAGTTCAGGATTTGGCTCTACACTTAGCAAAAGGTATAATTTATTCATAGTATTTCAGAGGCTTTTTCTAAGCAACTCTTTGAAGATCTGGCCTCCTCAGCATCTTTGCCTTAATTCCAGAGGTCTCTACTGTCCTCTGATACACAGTTTCCTACCGATTAATCCAGTGGATCAGCCAGGGCACTTGTTTGTGTACCTAACACACAGCATCAGCAGCACAAATCCAAAGGCAGTGACATAAAAACTTTGTAAGAAGTCTTTGTCACTGTAGTACTACACACACAGCAATAAGCCACAAAAAATGTGTTTGTCTGCAGTAGCAGCCTGCCTGGGATAATTGCTGTCATTTCTGTTAGCAGTGGTTCAGCCTGAGACATTGTGGTCCCTTCTCACTATGTTGGGTGAGAAAGATACTGTGGCCTTGGGCTGTTAAATCTGGGGAAGGGTTTCACTAGAGGCAGTGTCTGAACTGACACCCAGCAATTCAAGGTCACTCCTACATCATTACGTGCCATGGGGTGCAGTAAAATTTGCTCAGTATGGTTTATATTGTTACTAAGTGTTAAAAAAACGGTTTTCGTTCTTGTACTTAAATGGACATTTTCCTGTAGTGTGACCCTCATCTTTGCTGCTTTGTTACTGAATCTACCCAAAATTCCTGGTCCTGAAGAAGAGCAAGATAATTGAATAAAAGGCAAGATCAAGATTTTCCAGTTTGCTTGTCAGCAATTATGAGGAACAAGAGATAATGAGGAAGAAACTAATGGCCTTTTTTGGGGTCCAGAGCTCAAAAAAGAAAAAAAAAAAGTTCAAAAAAAAACAATGCATGGCTCATCACAGGGCTAATACTTCATAATGATTGCTGATTCTGTAATGAGAGCCCACATAGATAAAAAACAGGATGTAAATTAAATTATGGAATATTTCACAAATGGCTCAGAATTATAATGCAATGATAAAGAATTTACAGGGAAAGACTTTATGCCCCTTTTTTAACAAGCTGCAGCATTTCTAACAGAAATAATTAGGGTTCTGACAATGTATTCATTTGAATGAAGGATTGAATTTGACAGTAAAAAGTAGCCTGTAATCTGCATGTCATATGCAGCTTTCTACTGACACACAACCTCATGGTCTAGTGCACCACCATTCACAGCAAATTAGTCTCAGTTTTACTCTATTCTTTATCCACACTGAGCATTACCTGGAGAAATGAAGTTCTTTTACTATGTCACTGCTTGTTAGGTAGCTTTAACAACTGGAAAATTGCAGCATGATTCAGTAACAGTCTTAAAATCAATGTCTTGCTGTGGTTAGAAGTTTATTTTTTTGACTTAGTAGTAAAGAAAAAGGAAGAGGAGGAATCCATTTCTCTTTCCCTTTTGGAATCCCTAACTTGGCAAGCAAATTGGCAAGCCAGTGGCTTCCTTGAGCAATTCACTGCAATTCCTTCCTGGAAAGCTTCCTCCTCTCTAGAAGCAAAGCATCCACCAGTTTAGCACGGTAGTGGAAAAATGCATATTGAAAGTATGTTACAGCATGCATCTGAGGAGATTAATAGAATTACGTTTAGGAAATGGGACTAACATGGGCAGATGTGTACCAAAGAGCCCATGCTGATTTGAGCTAAGCAGGGCATCTCTTCTAGTCAAAGTCAACTATACCCAGCACATGGGCAGATCAGAGATGCAGTACACATAGTGCCTCTGACACCTCTAGGAAACACAGGGCCTGGTTTCAGCCTTCCAGAAAATTTGACAGATCTGTGAAGTCTTCAGTTTATCTTGCCTGTGTTTCACATGGCATATGTACATTTTCTGTTTGAGAAATCCCACTGTCAGCAGCCCTAATTCTTTCAAACATTAGATGTCGTGGTGCAGCTGATCTCTTTCTTGAGGCAAGTCTAAGATGCTCTCCACCTGCCAGTTCTCAGAAGTTCTGGACACAGTTTTTCACCATCTCATCAAAAAACTGGAATGTTTTATCAACCATCTCTTTAGCAACTGGTAAATAGAAAGGGAACTTCTGTTCTGTCATGGCTGGCGTGGTTATTCAGTCTATGAAAACATGTGACCGAAGTATTTTTGGGACCAGCCTAATTGTTTCAGATTCTTGGGGAAGTCATTTCAGCAGTGACTACTTCTGTGCATTCAGAAATTTGCTCGAAGAAGCCTGAGTATGTGTTCAAGTTGAGTCAGTTTTGACCTTGGGGACAGTGGTATAGAATCATAGAATA
>VZTY01003281.1:0-72884 GCA_013400935.1 Turnix velox
CCCTTCCAACCTAGATGACTATAGCTATCAGGACTGTGTTACTGTGGTGCTTCTAGGCTATAATCACGTTACAGCAGGTTCTATGCTGTCTTACTTCTTCTCAGGTTGTGCCCAAGTGATTGCCAGGTCAGGTCATGCTGGACCCAATGCCATCACCCCAGTTGGACCCCAGCTCTCCAATTGAATACAGCAGAGGAACCCCACTCCCCACCCCATAGGGCATTTTGTTGTGAAGATCCATTTTCGTTCTGCTGTACTGCTGTGAGCATCAGACTGTCCCTGCCGGCTAGACTGTCCCCAGAGCAGCACAGGGCCATGGTGCTCCCTGGCACCCTCTGGTTACAGGGCTTTTTGAGGATGAAAGTGGTGGCTTTTCAGTCGTGGTTTGTAACACACACTGATCTTCACCCTCAAGCAAGTTAAAAAGTACCTCCACTACCCATCTGCCTCTCCTATGCCACAGACATGCAGGGTCCCTCAGACTTGCAGTCCCATGTGAACAGAAAAACCCAAATGTTGTGCACCTTTCCCCACCATCCATACATGCACATCTCAGCAAAACCCTGGGAAGCCACCTGCACTATCCTTTATGCCAGGCTTTAGTGCAGCTCTCACCAGGACCGGTGCTTACTCTCTCCAGGCCTGCAGAATGGTTTTGAACCTCATTTAACAGTCAGATTGGCCAAATATGCATATGAACATCTCTGAGCTTCCTGATGGGATACTGACAAAGCTGCAGCTCCCACATGGCCCCAGGAACCCTGTCCCACCCAGGCTGGAGTAACCTATAACTACCTAGGACTCTTTTTAGGAGCAGGGCTGGGAGAGGAGGAGGATGGCATTGTGCTAGATGCCCCCAAGAACTCCACCATGATGTGGCTGCTAGGACACATGTGATGCTCTGCACATCATCCCTGCCTGTAGCTGCTGCAAAAGGCTGTTCCAAGGCAGTGATTCTCTACACCATAGTCTCACCCTCTGTATGACTTCCATGCAGTCATCAGGCAAAGGCAGATCAAATAGATTTCCTCAGTATTCACAGTGTAGATTTTATTCTCAGTTAAACTGAAAATAGCCTTCTTAGAAATTTTAAAGACTAGGCATATCAGGCACAATCATTGTCTAGCCTGAGCTAAACCCTAAACCTCCCACAGTCCTCTCACTGCAGCATGTAACTGTAGTTCAGCTCAAATTAATTTGGGCATGATCCTTCAAGATAAATTCCCAGACTTGTTTCTTTTGGCTTCCTCATGGCAAGATTTTTTAAGACTTCACTTAAAATAAGCTTTGTTACAAGACTCATGAAATTCAGAATTTAAAACTACCTTGTGGGGATTATTTCTTAGAGATTAATAATCATCCAGATGAGTAAACAATCCTCATACATGCTAACTTTGACAGGAAAGTACTACAGATGAGACACACTCCAAATCAGCACAAGAGAGATTCAAGGCATTAATTTTTAATATATACCTCACAAAACCCCAGGGTTATGTATTACAAGACTCATGGAGTTCTAGCAGCTATGCTTTTAAATTATTCAAAGTACTGCCTGTTTGTTTTGCAGTGCCATGGCTTCCTATTTCCTATTTATAGTCACTATTTATATTTTTCTTGTTAACACATAACTCTTGCAGTTGCACTACATACTTTCTACAGATTGCAGTAAATAAAAGCTACAACTGTGAAGATTTAGGACGGAGGGAGATTCCCAGAAAACTACCAGTCACAACTGAAATCCTTGACTTCAACTTCAGTGAACTCCCTTCCCTTCAGAATTCAACCTTCTCTGAGCTGAAATCTCTCCTCTACTTGGTCTTAACAAGGTATGATGGAGCATCCTCATTTCTTTATCTCAGGCTGGTCAAATCTCCAACCTGGGTTCTGGAGCACACCAGAAGCCTGCACAAGGAAACCACCCTAAGCAGGCATCTTTGCAGACAGCTGAGATCAAGATTGATATCCTCAGACAACATCTAAGCCTCTCTTCTAGTAACAACTATTTGCGTGAAAGTCACCAAAATACGTTTCGTCTACATATATACAGCATTTCAGCTGCTAGGATAGTAGTGTCAGCAAAGTCACTGATTTTTCTATCCAATTTTCTATAAAGATACTGTTCTATAAAACCTAAAGAAAGACAGGTGTGGTGCTTTTAACACCCAGGTTTTTATGTAAGAAAAGAGATTTGCACTTCATTAAGCTGGGCTCTAAAAACTTCATGTCTCCCTGGCTTACAAATGCCTGACATTTCAGGGCAGGCTTTTCTCCTCACCAGAATTTCCTATTTCAACATGAGCTTACAAGCACCAGATGTCACCGGAAAAGACAGCAGACACTTTTATCCTGTTGAAGGATGAGTTCCCACAGATATGAGGTACCATTTAGACTGTTATGTAAGACAGAAGACTTTTGTGAGGCAGGGCACTGACACTAGTTTCTGTTGTTCTCTCAAGGTGTCAGATCAGCTGAGTGTATGATGGTGCCCTTCACAGCAACAAGGAGCTGAGGACAATTGTGCTTACAGGAAACCTGCTCATGTTTCTGTCTGACACAGCATTCTCTGGCCCTCACTCTCTGAAGCAGCTTGTCTTAAAGCAGACAGGAATAACCAGTATGTCCTTCATTCCAATGGCAAATCTGGACAGTTTGGAAACCCTCATCTTGGGTAGCAACCATATCTGTTTGCTGCAGTTTCCTCCTAACTTCCCCACTCAATACCTCAAATACCTTGACTTTCAAATGAACAACATAAGAATAATCAGAAGATATCCATGTTCTGCAGAAGACCAGAAATCTAACTCTCATCTTTAAAGGCAATCATATTATATACATTGAACCTGGAGCTTTCCAGTCCCATTTTTACAGTTTGGACTTTGGGGGCTGCACTGATATCCCCACAGTCCTGGTGAACATACAGAACTCCACAGCCCAGAGCCTTTGGCTGGGAATTTTTCATGGTGTGGGAAAGGAGCCCCACATAAGCCCAAATGTTTTACATGGTCTCTACAATATCTCTGTCAAAGATCTCTGTCTGCAATGCAGCACTTCAGAAACCTAAACACTGACACATTTCAGTGTTTGACCAGACTCTGAAAGCTTGACCTAACTCAAACCCCCATCAGGACATTGCCTCCTGGCATCAGCAGCATGAACTCACTAGCAGAGCTAGTTCTCAATGCAAACTCCTTTGAAAATCTCTGCAACATAAACTCTGCCACTTTTCCCTCCCTCAGACACCTCCACATCAGTGGGAACACACAGCTCCTGCAGCTGGGCTCTGGCTGTTTGGAGAAACTGGAAAAGCTTCAGTATCTTGACTTAAAGTAACAGTCGTATTGAAATCCTTGACTGCTGAAACAGAGTACTAAAAGGTCTGAGCAGTCTACAGTAACTGAACCTAAGCAACAACATAAAGCTCCACCTCCAAGATCTGTTCACTTAGGACAGTGCTAACCTGGAGCTGCTAGACCTAGCTTTTACTCCTCTTCATGTCAACACTTCACAAGGTCCATTCCAAAATTTGCATCTCTTGCAAGTACTGAATCTTTCCTCCTCCCATGTTAATACTAGCACTCAGCATCTCCTCCAAGGCTTGGAAAACCTCATACTCTTGGACCTTAGTCAAAATAACTTTGAGTCGGGGATTGTGTCAAAGGACAAACTATTCCAACAGCTATCCGACTTATTTTATCATCCTGTGAGCTGACAGAAACAGGTAGCCAAGCCTTAGGAAGTTACGTCACGTTGATCTGAGCCACAAGAAGCTGACAGCATTCAGTACAGATGCATTCTCAAACCTCAAGAGCATCTATCTCAATTTCACCCACAAGATTCGCATTGCACCAGGTGACAAGCTAGCATCTCTCACTGGACACTCTGTAATCAATTTAAGTTACAACTCTCTGGAGTGCACCTGCTCCAATATTGGTTTAATCACCTGGTACAAACAGAATCTGGATAAAATTGAAGATCCTGAAGGAACAAGCTGCTCTGAACCTAAATTGCTAGCTGAGCTCAGCTGGCCAGCATCTCACTCTCCTGTGAGATCAACACAGCTGGAATCATTGCAGTTGTCCTAGCTATTCTATCCTGTGGTGCCATCTTCATTTCCTATTTCAAGCAAATGTAAGTTTATGAGGGAAACTTAGAAAAGATGTACAGCAACTGTATTAACATTAAAGAGAACTTTCTGTTTGTGTTTATGACTGGTATTTTCTTAACCTTAGTAATACTCCTAATTCGTATTATAACTTTTAGAAAAATACTGAAAAATGTTTTGAGAACTGGAAAAATAAACTATGATGTAAGCCTTCAACATGAATAACTTCTCTTGCAAATCCCATACATCCTTGTCAGATTTTTTGGAGATTGAGCTACGTGGTGCTAATCAAATACAACACTATAGACCTACATATCATAAAGAAAAACTGTCACTAACCCAAGCTCCGAACTGGAACGTCTACCACATACCATCCATATTGTTGTGCCCTAATTTATTCTGAGTTTCCATCTGAATTACCACCCAAATCTAAGCTTCAGATCCCTGCTAAGTTTTACCAACCACTTAAGAGAAAAATATAAGGTTCTATGTGAACACAGTAAGCCAAGAGTTCACAGCGCTGAAGAAAGCAGCTCAGCTTTCCCGTTCATACCATGGTAACATTCTCTACTCAAGTACAGTGTGGTCTCCTTTTACAAGCCAAGTACAACTGGTCACATGCCACTTAATGCCAGTAACCCTTCCTGATTTAAACACAAGCACTTTATAGCACCCTTGTCCTTTGGCCCTAAACACTATGGAGAACCTCTGTCCATGCAGGCACCTTTGCCTTCCCAGGCAGAGGTGACTGGCTGCTTCCCACAGACTTAGACAACTCAGCAAGCAGAACAGTCAAATCTATGATCCATCAATACTAGTAATTTCCTTCCTCTGAGCTGCTGGATCCTGCTCTCCTCAACTCATCACATCCCCTGCCACCACACCAGTTTTGCAGAATCTCTGCCTTCTGCTGGGTTGCAACAATTTGGAAAGGTTGGGGATGACCTGCAGCTTCCCCGGACCAATTGGTTGCAAATTAGTACACTGCTGCACTTGTACAGTGAGAAAACACAGAAAACAATGCAATAGTAGAAGGAGAACAAAATACCCCTCCCACCAAGCAAATAGTTGCTGGCAGGAGCCAACCAATTGTGCATAGCTACTGGCCATGGAACAGTAAAGACACGTATTTTAATAGATACTTCTATTTTAATACTTAATAATTAATACTTAATAGATACTTCTACTTTAATAGATGCTTCTATGCAAGAAATTGAAAGATGAAAATCAGAGGAGTAATAACTCTCCCCTGTTGCTCCATTCTTCAAAGAGACCAGAGGGTATTAAGTTCATCTCCCCTGTCAGGTTCGCTGCCTCTACTTCATCTACCATTATGAGAGGAAAAAAAATAAAGGGGGATTTGACGACATTCAAGGGGTAGAGATTTCAAAACTGAAGAAAATGTTAAAATTTGTTAAGGCTCAAACTTTACCATAAATTAAAAAAAAAAAAAAAGACTGGGAATTTTGAGAAAGGACTCAAGAACATACTGATACATTGCAATGAAATACATGTTTTAGAGGAAAGGTTTAAATGCCATGTTACAGCCCACTGCCACTGTTACCAGTCAAGACACATTACCTACCACCACCATATGCCTACCTAACCAGCAGCAGAGCCATAGTTCCAGCCACTGCCTGAGACAAGATACTCGGCAGCACAAACCTCTGTCATCTCTATATCAAACTGCATTTCCTCATGCAAGGTCCTCAAACAGCAAATACCTTAAAGGGTGCACTGAACTGGGCCCAGAGGTAGAAAGACAACAAGCTGCCTCTAAGTAGAGCAGAAATGTGCCCCTAAGCTACAGGGGAGCAAGCAGTTCAACGAAAAACTCCAACACAACCATATTTCATGCCAATTTTTATTTTCATGTTATGCAGCTGCATAAGTATAAATAATCGTGTTCAATATACAACAATTATGACATCTATAAGGAGTTTCTCGGAGAAAATAAGACTGCAAACACTTTATTGCACAACTTTTTTTCATTTTCCTTTTGTAAGCGGAGGAATCTATAGGAGGAAGTCTACAAAAGAACACATCAGAACTAGAATCGCAGACTGACCAAGAAGAACACAGGCAGGAGGAACTCTAACTGCTCATCGATAAGGTAAACACCAACAGTTACAATATAAACACAAGTTTAAGCACTTTCACACTTAAAAATGCAAACAACTTCATCAGAAGTGATAATGAACTATACAAAATATACATACAGGTATACTATAAACAAATAGCTAGATGTGCTTTAAAGGAAACTAGGATAGTTGAAAAATGATGCAAGATTATAAACTAGGAAATACCTCCCAGACAGAAATGTTATTTTCAAGTGCATTAGCATTCATTTGTAATAACTGCCAAAGCACAGATGAACTGTAAATGTTGAGACCATTTTACCTTTAAAACTGCTCAAAAAGTCTTATGCATTGATCACTAGCTTCTCTGTAAAGGCATCAAAGGCAGCATGACTGTACTAGTGCCACGTGAAAAATCAGAACTTGCCTGTGATATTTATCTTTCCATGACAGGTTTGCTGTAACTCCACTTAACTACTCAGTATAAATTCTCCAGAGGGAAATGAATGCTGCCCATTGTCAGCTGTCAAACAAACCTCCAAGTCAAGATAACGCTGTGCTTATATAAATGATTTTTTAGCTTTTGAGACAGAAAGACAAAGCCCCCATGAAATAAGTCAGGCCAATCTCTACTGTGGCTACACGTAACAGAAATAAGCAAAACTACTATTGTATTGATCCCCATCATTAAAAAACACCCATTTGCATGGGTATTTTGTAGTGCTTCTGTACATGTTTTAGATTTTACCTTTCATCCTTCAAAACAAACATTTCCACGCTAAAATGACTGAAGTCAACATGTTCCACAGTATACAAAATTTAAATAAGGCTTAGCAAAAGTAAAAAGACAGTCACATTTCTAGCACCAAATAGCTCCAACAGGTTCCTTTGTTACAAAATGCTTCTTTTATAATTACAGTATTTTATTTTTTTGCATACAAATAAAAAAAGTATGGTTATGAAATGTATGGTGCTACTCAATGCATTTAGAAATTAAATGAAATCCAGAATTACTTGCTAAAAAACAGCAAGTCAGATCTACAACATAAGGCCCCAGCTATGTAATATAATGTAGCAGGTGTCCTGAAAGATGTGATACTGAAATTGCCTTCTTTTTTACCTTATTTCTTCTAAAATAGAAAAAAAACTACAGTTGTATAAAGTTTATTATATGGACCTATATGCCATGAGAGTATGTATTCTCTAAATGTATTAAAAACCAGGGATGAACATAGGGTACTATAGGTAATGTGCTTATACTTGTGCCTCACACTGTAAGGGCCTGAACTTAGAAAAGCTCAAGGAACTCAAGAGGATCGCAGTGAAAACTAAGCACATTGCAATGTGCTTCAGAGTCTCAGACCCATCTGAGGTGAAGGTCACAGAAAACACTCCAAATAGACACGGTAAGAACCACTTTTCCACCAAAGAATGTGACTCTTGCTAGGACACCCTGATAAGCAAGTGGTTCTACAAGCTTTAAGGACACCTACTCTAAGAGACAGGCTTTGTGCCACAGAGATGCAGATAGGTCTTGTGTTAAATCTGGTGAAGCTGTCAGCCAGGTACAGTACTATCAAAACTAGATTATTAAAAATACACATAAAAACTCACAATAAGTCACCATGTTTATTTTGTACTAGTATTTTTTTTTAACCTCTAGGTAGGATTTTCAGTAAGTCAAAACATGGCCTATTTCTATTTTCCAGTTGGACCAATGCCTATGCATATCCATGCTTGGTCTTGAGTTTTAGTAATTGTTTCATATTTGAGTATGGCAAATAAGTGGCAAAGCAACCTTTTTTAAAAAAAGGGGAGAGTAAACAAAGCAATCAGCAGCAAAGTATATATGCTACATTCAACCCCCAAACACATCACTAGTTATTTACAGAGAAAATCTTTTCTTCAGTATCTCTCAGCTGTAAAGGTATTTTTATACAAATACTATATGGTAACAGTTTTACCGGTTACAGTTGGGAAGGCATTTTGAAAAATGAGTCCTCTCTTTACATATCCCCTTGTTGTCTTTCGTCAGTGACACGAAAGTTTTGCTGCACAAAGACACAACACAGTGCTGGTTTAAAGGCAGTCCAATGTATTGAAATTGTTTCTGCTAATCTTGAATTTACACCTGACAAGACTTACAGTTAACAAGATTTTTTGTGAGGATTGCTCCGTGAAGCTTCCTTTCCTCGCCGCTGCCGAGTTGAATCTTTGTCATTAGAAAGTGCACTAGGGCAGTCAGGTGTGGTTGCTGACCGGGATGAATCTTTCCCTACATTCTGTTTTCTTGAAGTAGACTGCTGAGACGGGGCAGCATCTCTTCCCTTTACATCCACAGTGTTAACAGAAGATGACTTTTCTTGATTTCCAGGTTTAACACCAGTATTTGAAGCAGGGTGGTGGGCTTCCATTACAGCAGCAGCACTGTGCAAGGCCATCAGTGAAACACTTTTAGTAATTTCTGCCTTACCACTCCCTGTGGAAGGGGTGCTTTTCTTGTTTAGTTCCTTGCAGGTTGCAGGCAGCTCAGGTAAACCTGTTCTGACCTTCACTGAAGATGCATCACTCTTCACTGAAGACACAACAGATACTTCTTGCTTACATACAGAAAAATTGGCTGAACAATTTAGTGGCTTTCCTGGTATTGTGGACACTTGACAAGAACTCTGCCCACTGGCAGGCAACAAATGTTTTATTGCAATCTGCTTGTTTGCATCCTCTGGCTGTTTTTGATTAGCTTGTCCTTTCCCCTTTGAATCTTGAAAGCTTTTGCTCCTTACAGTCATTCTTTCTGCTCCTTTCCCTCTGGCATCAGAGTTCGAGAGGCAAAGGATAGGCTCTACTTTCCCACTGTCAAGCTGAACATAAAGTGCATCTGTGCTTTTTTTACTTTCAGGTCTTTTGTCTGCAGAGATCTGATTACTAGGGCTTCTGTCTGCCTGTTTGTGCATCACAGTGGAAATCTTTGGAGATGTGGTTTGTTTTTCACCAAGATGAAGTTGCTTTTTATCAGACAATTTCCCCAAGACTGCTGGTTCCTGAGCCTGCACCAGCTCTGGGCCTGCTGCTACTGGGCAGGCAGAACAGGATTTGGGTTTGGCATCAGGAGTGATGCTGCTCATTTGAAGAGTGGCTACTGAGCCATGCTCCAAACCAACTGACCTTTCAGCCTGTGCATGTTCATTGCTCATTTTTCTGAAAGAGCCTGAAATAGAAGAAAGGTCTTCCAGCACATTTTTACTGGTATGTTTTCCATCTTTCCTGGAGCTGACAGACATCCGAATAACAGTTTCTTTTTCCTTTATGGTTGGAGGGCATGTTTTTTGTGATAATGCCTGTTTATCCAAGTACTTAGTTTTAGAAGAACTTGTATCATTCACTGGC
Source organism: Turnix velox (assembly GCA_013400935.1). NCBI lineage: Eukaryota > Metazoa > Chordata > Aves > Charadriiformes > Turnicidae > Turnix > Turnix velox. The sequence goes on from VZTY01003281.1 coordinate 9,568, forward strand.
CTGTGTTTATCACTGCTGCTTTCCACATAGGTAGCAGCAGACTCCATATGATCTTGAAGGCCTACATGAACGTCAACAGTGCAGTTTTTGCCTGCAGTGTCTCTCACAGTAGGAGAGCCTGAGGCATTAAGCTGCTGCCGAGGAACTTGGCTGATCTGCTCTCTTTCAGTAGTTTGAAGCCTTACATCCATGAGCTGTTTTTGATCCTCCTTTCCTAAATCTTTGGCATTGTCCTTCTGCACATAGGAAACAAATGCAGATTTCTCATTTTTAGGATCACAATCTGTGGAGGGCTGCATGGGCCGTTTGGATGGAAGAGCTCCACTCTTTGACTCTGTGGTAACTTTCTTAGATTCACTGAGAAGTTTCTGCTTGGTTGTGTCCCTTTCCACAGAACTAGCAGCAACACTGCTATCATCTCTGCCCAGTTGTTTCAGTAATTCTCTACCATCCTTAGGTTGTGCCTTAGAGCCAGTTGCCTGTGTTTTTCCATGCATCTGAAGTGGAATGGAATCAGCACAATTTATTTCATTGCTTTTAGAGTAACTCGTTATCAGGATATCAGAAACAGATAACTTCAGAGATGACTCCCGGATCACCTCCACCTTTGCAGGGATAGGCTCACAACTTCTCTGGACCACTGGCTGTTTGGCAGGCAACTCCTTCTGTATTTGCTTCTCTTTTCCTGTAGCTTTTTCAGGAGTGCACTGGACAGCAGAAAGTTTGGAATATATTTGAGTAGTTTTAGCATTCTGACTTCTAGGAACAGCAGACTTTGCCTCGGCTGAATTATCCTTCTGTTTTGAAGGGGAGGTGTCCTTCTTTTGAATAGCTTCGATAACAGCACCATTGCCTTTGGTGGTAGGACCAGAAACCTTTTTCTCTGTCACCATTTCTGCAGCCACAGGGATAACTGTTGGATTTGGAGAACTCTTGTTTGTTTGCACAATCTGAGGGTCAGATAGTTTGACTTTGCCAGATTTTGAACAGCTTAACAACTGCTCTTTCTGGTGGGGTAGTTCTGCCTTCCCATCAGTTCCCTGTGGTGTTTGGGGTTTAGGAGATCCTGCATCACTGCTGGTGCTCTGCACACACAAAGGCAGTTCAGTCTTCGAAGACTGTGGCCCAGAAAGTAAGGCGATATCTAGCGTGCCCTCTATTGGCTTCAAACAGGAAACTGACCTCCCATCAAGTTTACATTCTGATGGACTTTTTCTCACAGGAGTCTCAGTAGAAATAATGGCTGATTTCTCCACACTCATGTCTGCTCGGCCATTCAGGCTCTTGAGAGGAGCAAAAGAAACTGAATTAATCTGAGCAGCATGTGCACTGTTCATAAATGCTCTACCATCAGCCACTGCCAGAGTGGAGTCCTGCTGCATACTCGTAGGTCTTCCTATATTCAGCTGAAGGCATTCATGAACATTTGATGTCAGTTTGGATTTTAGCAGTGGACAGACACTGTCATCTTTTTCTTCAACAGACATTTTCTTTCTAAGATAATCGACATTCGCAAGTTTACCATCCAATCTTTCAAATTTGACAAATTCTTTTGTTGATATGTTTTTATCTGTGTTTTCTCCCTTTCCATTTATCATCCTGTCAGAAGACTGAGGTACCACATCTTGTGGTGTACATGGGGAGGAAATTCTCTTGAAATCATAAGGAATATGACTGACCTCATTAGGTGGAGGCCCATGACACAACACCTGTGCATCTAAAGTTACATTATCATTTGATCTCAAGTTTGCATTCTTTTGAAGTGTATCTTTGAGTATGCCACCAGCTGGCTGTGTCTCCAAAGCAACACTTTTTGTTTCAAACTGATTCGATCTTTCTAATAGCTTCTGGAATGCTGTTTTGTCTTTTTCTTCCAGTTTTAAGGTATTGGAATTTTCTGGTTCACTGCAAGATTCAGGTACAGCAACATCTGCTTTTTCAGCAAAATCTTGCTTCTTCATAACTATCTTGACCTTCAGTTTCTCTCTGTCTAGCTCATCAATAGATTCTTGTCTACCTAATTTTCGGGAGATGGGTCGTTTCAAGCAGCCCTGCTCTGCAGGCCTGACTCGTGTGAGTGATGGCACATCACATACATTCTCCTCCAAGCTCTGAAGAGTTACTTCCTTTTGGGACAATTCCCTACTCACTTCTTCCTGGGTCACTTCCAAACTGTGTTTTCGTGAACATAAGTGTTTCTTATCACTACTGTAAGAGGGTGCAAGTTTCTCTTCAGACTGGACTCTTTTTAACAGTGGAGATCTTGGTGGTTCTGCACTCTTTGGCCTAACAATATGCCTTACAATAGTTGGAGGGGAGTGCATTTTGCTAGGAAAAGATTGAGCTATTTTTGTATTTCCAATTGAATGTCCTAGCAACGGTGATGGAGATCGTTGAGGGGATGTTGGTTGAGGTGTTGGAGAAGGTGTCCGTGCAAGAGGAGAAAGTGGAATACTGCCAGCTGATTTGCGTCTTCCTGACCTGTATCTTTGCCCACCAAGCTTTGGACCTAAGCCATGAAGTGTGCTGGGTCTTATGTGCCCTGAACCAGCTGGAGAATTGGGAGCACTTGAACTAGGGGAACTACTCTGAGAAGAATTGGTACCTACAAAAAGAACAAACAACCAAATCAAACATAAGATTAACAAGATTTTTTCTAAATGCTTAGTGAGACCTGGAATCATGAATGGTCCAAAAAACCTACGTACCACTTGCTGCCAGATTGTTCCAAAATTTGGAATGTTTTGACCAATTTGGCTGTAAACTGCTCATAATGTCATTTATATAGCTGTTTCTCCCTTTCCCCCATTGTTCCTTATGTTATTGCTTTCTTCTATCTAAAAGGAATAGCTAATGCTATTCACGGGGTACACAGGGTACAACAGCAGTCACTTTCAATACATAATAAAATCACGACAGAAGTAAAATAAGAAAAAGAGGAAGTCTTTTAGGAACAAAATGATGCAAATTTCAGTACCCAATCAGTTTTTTAAAAATAAATCTGCTTTTATGAATTTCCATGGTACTAAGCAAATTCTTCCTCAGTTTCACTGCTTTATCAATCAGCCTGTCTTTGGTAGGATTACACCTTTTACTCTAAGAATGGATGGCTTATTACTCAACTGCTAGCCTTTGGACTTGGATTTAAACTCTGGAACAAATCTAGTGGACAGTTCCTTTTTAGGTGCTTCTGTATAATGAAAACACCTTCAATTTTGCATTGTGAATCTTATTTCCTTTTCCAAAAAGAAACCAGCTGTTGAATTATTATCCTCATCTGAGCTAACTACTTTTAGCAGCATGCAACAGGTCTGGGATACTCACAAGTAGAATACACTTCAATTCCTTTTCGACTGTGCTCCACTCTGGTACACTTACCAGATGGGAAATCAGGAGTAGAGCGGTAGCTTGGGGTAGGTGATCTAGGAGATAAGCTGTGGGTTGGAGACGCAGGCAAGCTCTCTCCAGATGAAAGAGAGCGGTTCAGGCAGGAGAAACTTCTACTGGTATGAAGAAGGGGAGAGGGTTGCTTGGCCAGCTTTTTAAAGAGAGTTCTTCTCCTAGTGTGAGACAAGGACAGCATTAAGCATAAGACACTATAACAGCAGGTAAAACACTTGCATACTGACACTGCTTCCTCTCAGAACTGGGAAGAATATATTTATGTTTACATGAAAGCCAAACACACTGCAGAATGTGAAATTTAAAAGATATCTTGATTTGCTAATAGGTGGGATAGTAAATATAACTTACTGTTTCAGAAGAATGGTTAGCTCCTAATAAGTATAAATGTTTGTTTCCTTAATTTAAAACCAAAGAAGTGTCTATAACGTACTAGCGATATTATTTACAAAATATACAGAAACATATAAAAGTAAAAATGCCCAGAAACTTAGCATTATAAAGTTTAGTTAAACAAATACAAAAAGGATCATAAACCAAATTCAGATGCAACTTCAGCTATTAACTTTCTTCACCTTATCTGTGTGTGTGCCATGCAAAATTTTTAGGGGTTATTTTAAACAGATCAAGTTTAGGCAAACCAAGATTGAAAGGACATGTTACAACCACAGGATCTCATAGGAAAAGGTAAAAATCTGTAAGAGAACTGCATTAACTTCATACTTCAAATTAATTGTTATGCATAACACACACATAAGGAAACATATTTGCCATGAAATAAAAGATTTACTCACCTCTCTAAACTCTCCTTCTTCTTGGTTTTCTTACTGCGCCTGACCATTCTGCTCCTGCAGCTGTTCCGCCTGGCAGGTCCTGTCTTGATGGAAGTGTTTTCGAAAGGAGTTGTTGTTACTGAGACTTTGTTTCCACTCTGCCAAAACGGAGGATGGGCTTTTAGAAAGTAATACAAGGTGACCTGGCCTTAAATTGAAGCTACATCCCAATAACAAATGTAACAACACAGAACTCCAGCATCAGAATTGAGAGAGCTGGCAAGAGGTAAACAGACATGGCTACCTTACATAAATCAGCCATCTAAAATTTTCAAGAACTCTCAAATTCTGCCAAATTTCTAAACTTCCTCCATTCCAGCTTTGGGACTAGAAGGAATTCCATTACTGTAGCTAGACAGGAGGAGACCAAAGACTGACCAAGATTGCAGTTTTCAAGATCAAAGTTTCTACAGGATAACGCTATTATCTCACAAAGCACAGCCATCACTATACCGTGGTCCATTTCCTGACTATTCATGTCTCAAGATATAATTATTACAATTATGATGCTGAGCTGAAAACTTAAATCTCCAGTATTGTTCCCAAACAATTGTTTCATCTTGTTCAAAAGAGGTAAGTATAACTACATTAAACGTTTCAGGACTCTTCGCTTGAGCAAATGACTGAACAAATAAAATCAGGTGGAAATATCTACATCAGGTTTTAAATATCCATACGTCCTGCCCAACACTGTATATCACTACAGTGTATTTCTTTTCAAAGGAACTCAAATAGCTCAAATTAATTTATGATACGCCACATTCGGATAAAAACAATCTCCTGTTTTGAGTTTACCCTAGTAAGCTGTATTCATGGTTGTCATGTTTCTCTTTTTCTGGATCTGAAAGAGAAGACAACTGCACACTCACCTGCCTGAAATTGCAAAATTTTCTCTTAAACATTTCTTGCAAAACTGGAAAATTTAGAAGTTCCTCCTGATACATATCTAACTTGATTTTTTTTTTTCCTTCTCTCTAGACAGCCAGGAGCCATTGTCATGTTTACAGAGCAAGAACCTGGCAATGTATGACACTGTTTGATCAGAAACCTTAACAATCACAAAGACAGGATCAGGTACTTGACCTGAAAGCTTGACATTAGAAGAATAAAGCAGCATGATAAATAATTTTGTGATTTTTGCAACTGAGAATCTTGCTCAACAACCCCACCTTGATTTTAGTATCAGGCATTGGCTCAGTAGAATTATGAGAAGTGACCATGGATTTTTTAATTAAAAATGGATATAAGTAAAGTGATGCTACTGAGAGCCAACCAATGCAAAGGATAAATCAAATGACCAAGTAAAAGCAGACACTTCATGTGTGGTTATTCTAATAACTTGAAACAATGGATGATGGGGTATAAACATTTGTTGATTTTGGTCTTTGGTCCTTTGTGAAGGATCCCCTGTCCCTAGTGTGTATGGGCAATACAGGATGTCTCTACTTCTATAACTTTGTATAGATAACGATTATTCAAGAAAATGCTTAAAGTGTATAATTTTTCAGAGACGGAGATATTTCTTTGTGTCAGTGCCTCAAACATACTTCAGCTACCTCAGCAGAAGTGTCAGTTTATGCAGAGAAATTAAAATCACGGCAGGATATACAGCTATTGACCTTTCTCCAGATCTGTGCAATAGAAGCTCAGTCTGTACATGAACAGCTGCAAAATCTGACAACTCATCACTAAAGGAAAACTCAACCCCTCAATCCTTGGTGGAAACACCTGCATTTCTATATCTCAGCTCTCCAATTGTTACCTTTAACAACAGTTCAATGACTTCTGTATGAACAAGACCATGCACTGGCTCTCCATTGATATGAGTAATCAGGTCTCCAGCTTTTAGACCCGCTTGGTAAGCCGCACCTCCTTCTTCCACATTCTGGAAATCAGAGATGAAGAGAATATTCACAGAATATATTCCTGTTACTTTGAAGTACTTTGAAGACTGAGTTCAATAACCTCTTTTCAGAAAAACAGCTGGCAATGAAGAAAACTTACAGATACTAAATTACATAAAGAAGGGGAACAGCTAAAATGAGACCAGCCATTTCACTTCCAACTGCTTAGTCAAACTGTATATTCACTGTGGGTCTGGAATGGATGCAAAGCTCAAATGGAAAGTTGCTTCTGGCCACTAGTATCAAGTAAGCTCTGTATAGCAGAGCAGTTTCCATGCAAAATAAGGGGTGATTCACTCCCAATGGAAAAATTTTACAATCAAATGATGACTTTTAGCACATGGCACTGAGAAACACTGATATAACTAAGGCAGTGGTCACATGCAGCACCCTAATAATAATGAAAACTAAGTCTACCATTTACTCAAGGACTATTCTCTTATGGTTCAAATTGACAAAATTCTGTATTAAGGGGAAAAGTGCAGCACAAAGGTGAGAAAAGAAAATGATACGCAAATTATTCTGAAGGTGGCTTAAACAACTTCCTATATTGCCAAATGGGCTTTTGAGTAATTTTAAATTATCCAGCCAATACTGAAGGCCACAATACTTTCAGAGCTAAGTAAGCCTCAAGAAACCTAGAGTATTTTGAAAGAATACTAAGGCTTCATTTTACTGCAATGTACCATCTTTGCCCCAATGATAAGATGGTACAACAGTGGCAAAAATCTGATTTATTGTATTTATTTACATTATCAATCAAAAGTAAACCATCTGCCATGGCCTGAGAGCTAAACACCACCAAGGAAGAATGAGTAATACCACCACATAAGGTGAACTGCTACTTCAAAATCTACAATATGTATCTAGAACAAAGCACCACACAAAATTCCAAGCCTCCTGATAGATCTGTAATAAATTTTTCAAAATTATTTTGAAGTAGTTGAAATACATTTCATTATACACACAATATTTATTTAATGCATAAATTCTATATATAATTTGTTAAAAATTATAAAATGGGTACAGATAAATTTAAAAATAGAGGGACTTGATCAGGAATGAAATGCAAGACATGCTGATTTTCCTTTAGACTGTCTCTCACTTGGTGAACACAGAACGAAAAAAATACATTATTTATTCAAGACACTCAGTCTTTTTCCTGTTCCACAAAATCCTCAAAGGTACTCACATTTCCAAATGATCAGCACTTTTCTATGCAAGTCTCTGCTTGAAATCAGCCTATTTGTGTCTAGTAAAACAACACTGACTTTCATGAATCCCTTAACTGACATAGTTTAATAAACTCTATGAATATTTCAACAATTTCTGTTTACAATCTCCTTTTTTTGCAGATATTGCTCCCTACCAAAACAGGGCTTCACCAACCACTTGGTTTTCTTTTTTCAGTGCTCTGAATTTAAGACATGGCTGTCTACAACTGCCAAAGCTTGCCAAAAGCAGAAGTGATGCATGCAAAAGGTAAATGCTAAATAAAAGTGGCTTGTACTGTCAAAACAGCCTGGTCTTATGTGCAGGTATAAATTTCATTCAAAGAAAACTGTTTGGCACAACATAGTGATTTACACAATAACTATAAAAAAACCCCACATAGGTACAAATGTCAAAAGCAATACACCATTATAGTTTTCTGCAAACAACTGTTTTATCTTACCCAGACAATATGGTGCACAGTATAGATGTCACTGTCACCCACATAAACTCTGATTGCTCGGATGGTGAAGCCATACTTTTTTCCTGAACTGTGAATTACTATTGGTTGATGAGGGCTTCCAGCAGCAACTGATGAATCACGGCTAGGAGAAGAATCTCGGGAGGATGAAGGATCAGATGACACAGAATGAGGAGACATAGGACTTCCCAAAGGAGAAACCCCAAACACATCTGGAAGGAAAAAAAAAAAAACCACCTGCCTATTAAAAGTGCACTTCAAACACACACAAACACAAACAGAACTGGGAATTTGCTGAGTTATATGGCACCTTCATGCCATCGTCTCTGCAAACTCTCTCCTTCCTCACTCACTGTGTAACTCCATGAATGATAACAACTAAATCTTAGAATTAATCATAGAATAGTTTGGATTGGAAGAGACCTTAAAGATCATCAAGTGTCAACCCCCCTGCCACAGGCAGGGACACCTCCCACTATACCAGGCTGCTCAGTGAGCTGTCCAGCCTGGCCTTAAAGACCTCCAGAGAGGAGGCATCCACAACCACTCCTGGAACAGGCAACCTGTTCTAGAGTCTCACCACCCTCACCGGAAAGAGGTGCTATCTTATATCTAGTCTGAATCTACCCTCTTCCAATTTACATCCATTATTCCTAGTCTTGCCATCACATATCCTTTTTAAAATTCCTTCCCCTGCCTCTCTGTAGGCCCACTTCAGGTATTGATAAGTTACTATGAGGTCCCCCCTGAGCCTCCTCTTCACCAAGCTGAACAACCTCAACTCCTTCAGCCTATCTTCATAAGACAGTTGCTCCAGCCCTTTGTGGCCCTGCTCTGGAGCTGCTCTTGTAGCATTTTTTTAATGCAGGGTTTTATGTGCTAGATAGAGTGCTTTTTCCGTTTCAGACATGAAACACACTCATTGCTAACTTTGAAAGAACAATTCTTGCAAACACTCATGAAAAGATCAGAGTTTGGCAGCAGGTATGATAGAAAAGTACACCCAAAATCATCCTCCAAATCATCCAGCATTGCTAAATGGAGCACCAATAGTGCTGGGTCTTTTAGTTGTTTGTTTTGTCTTTTTTTTAAATTCAGCTACCTACACATACAGATTACTGTAATTAAATCATAAGATTAAGTCAGTACCTAGAAAATAACTCGATACTTGTACCAAGCTTCCATTTCTATGTTCCTTCACATTACGTAAGATCACAAGAATTTCTTGCAATAATAACATCAATTATGGCTTTGTTTTATTTCATTGCTTTGGAAGTACTATGTTATCATGCTTGTCCAAATATAAACACAACTGCAGCAGCACAAAACACACTCTGGCAACTGTAAGAGGGTGACAGCAAAAGGAAAGAAGCCCAGAAAGTTTCCAGGTTTGGTGTCCATGCCGAGCAATGTCATGTGAGGGAAGATACACCATATCAGCCATGGTGCTACTCCCTGGATGTGAGTCACCAGAGGCTCCCAAAGATCAGTATCACTGGTTAATGCTGAAATCTCACAGAACATCCAAACCACAAGGGGGATATCAGCTACATGACTCAGGTTGGGAACACTGACCACCTGTTGTTGTCATTTGTTTTACAAATAAAAGCGAGTAAGGTAGATTTTTTTGACAGCACTAGGTACAGCTAACATTTTCAGCTGATACAGATATGACGACAGCATTTTTAGGTGTAAGTAAAACTAAGCTTGGATTCTGTAGAGTAACACTGAGATTAAACTGAAAGAAAACTGATGTTAAATGTGCACAGCAACTCAGTATTTACAACTCTAAACTTAGTGATTCTGACTCAGTTGCTGTAAAAGAACTACTAGAATATGAACTGATGAATAACTGCTAAGTGCTACTAGGCTGTGTGTGTATCACACACCTGTGACAGCTAATCTCAGTTACCCTCTAAAAGGAGAAAAAAACCCATGAGGCTATTACAGAAGTATATTAAAACCCCACAGAATTAGAGAGAAAAGTATTATTTGTGAGAAATATACTACACAGGGAACAAGTACAGACTATCTGCAAGCCATCTGCAGCCTTCAGTGTCCACATTGCCCTAAAAAGGCAGAGCATTTGGTCACCACCTCTCTCACTAGAAACATCAAGCCATCTCATACTTTTTGTAAGAATACTCATTCAAGCTTGGACAGCATCACAGAAAGGCCAAGTATTCTTTTCATTGCCATCTAGTATTCTTTTGTCATCTAACTTTACTCATTCAAGCATGAGCAAACTACTCTTCTTTAACTGAGATATGGCCTTTTCCTTCTGACTTATCTCAAGAAAAAAATCTTAATGGAATTACAGATACTGCACAGGCAGCCTAAGCTGTTCTTTAAACTGTCTAGTGCCAAAGGGTGAAAAACATCAAATAGGCATAAACCATATCATGACAAATAATAAGATTTATCTCTACCTCCTGGGATCATGAGGGACAAAGCACTTGCAGAAAGGGATTTTGTGACTTTTCCAGAAATCTTCTTTTTCTCTGTGCTTTCCAATCGCTGACGAGTCATGCGTAATACAACTTCACTGGGAGGCTTTGAGGAATTATCTGTGCTGTCCACACTCTCAGTTCTTCCATTTATCTGATCTAAGTGCTCTGAAAAACTGCCAACTGTTTAAAGAAGAAGGGATAAACACACTGAAGGAAAACTAGAGTTCAGGGAAGGGGTAGATGTACAATTTGAGAGGGGAATTTTTTGTTTCTCTTAGTAAGTTAAAAATAAAACATCACAGAAAAACAAATTTATGCATTCTGGGAGTCTGAAAGTAAACACTGACAGAATTAATTGAAGCAACATATTTCTGTAGTCACTGACTAAAATAAGATACAAAAGCTGAAACTAGTCTAGTATCTCCATACACAGCGATCAAGAGTGCTTTTTGTATGAACTCCTCTAAGTAAATAAAAGGCACCAATCCTACATAAACTGCTACGAGCTTGGTAATTCTGCAAAGACTCTGTGGTCAAGTCACTACTTGCCTAGCAGCCCTTTAGAGTCAGTAGGGTGACAAAGAATACCAGCATTTTCAAAAATGTCACTTTCCCATACATACTCTCTTGAATTTTTATTAGCTTGAAACTGAGCCCAGGCCAGATCCCATTCCTCTTGGGATGGCTTTTTTTACAAGCAGTTCTGAAACACAAGACTTTTAAGTCCATGAGTACTACTAAACAAAGAAAGATCACATTGTTCCTGATATAATCAGACAAAAGATGGAGTGTGAATTACCAGAGAGTGTGGAGCTGCTGATTGTACTTGCTGGAGTGGTTACATCAGGTTCATCTTGCACGATTTCTTCAGCCACAAAGGCAGGCTTTTCCTGTTCCTCCTGGAGTCCCACTAAGCTGGCGGAAGCATCCTCTTCTCCTTCAGCTGATACAGCCAACTTTGGAAGCATACCAGAACTATGTCGCTGCCTACTGCTCTCAGGGTCAGAGGAAAGAGATGTAGATATCTGTTGTCTGCATAAAAAACAAGCAAACTCTTATGCATTTCCTGAGATGAGGCAGCTTACTACCTAACAAGGACCACTTCTAGGAACCACTTACATTTCAGAATAGTCTGAACTCCAGCTTAAAGACTCCACAAAAGGCAATGTTACACATTTTTTGTCTCCCTTATCTTCCTTTTCTTCACCTTGTGTCTGAGTGACTCGATCTATGCTATTAAAAACCTATTACAGACAAAAAAAAAACAAACATAAAACTCCCAATTAATCACCAATATACTTGATACAGAAAGATATGAAGGAAAGCTCATTTTGGGTTGTACTCTCCATGCTTTGAATGGTCACACAGTACTTCAAAGTGCAGACTTCAAATTTATTGAGCCTTATAAAACAAAGAGTTTATATTATTAAAATGCTTTCTCATTTTGCTGTGTTGGCTATCCACATACAAAGTGAAAAATAACATATAAGAAATTCAGTGTCTCTTGCCCTATTTCACTGTGTTATTTAGAAGAGTATAAACAAAATCCATAGCCTTGGGTTCTCAAGGTCCCAGAATTAATGCGTATCTTGGATTGGTTTAGTTCACAACCATAAAGCAAATTAAGGAAAATAGTCCTAATAATAAGATATTGATTTGGTATCTAGCAGTCAGGTATGGAAAGGAGAAAAACTGGAAAACAGAAAAATTTAAACTGACTTTGAAGAGGTATAGCTAGAGCTGCAGTGACAGTGACATTAAGAAAACAAACTATCACTACAGAACAGAGATTTCAAAAGCGCAGAAGTTCAAAGAATCAGAGAAAGAGATCCAAAGAGACCTCTGCAGGTCATACTGTCCAACCTCTCTACAAAAGCAGGGCCACCTAGAGGTGGCTGCTCAGAACCCTGTACAGCTGCTTTTGAAGATCTCCAAAGATGGAGATTCCACAATCTCTCTCCACACGACTTGATAATTCTCAAAGCAAGACGTTTATTGCCTTCAGACAGAACTTTGAGTTCCAGTTTGTGCCCACTGTCTGTCTTCCAAGGTATCTCCAAAGAGACCGCAACATTTACCAGTATCTGAATTTGAAACATCGTAGTTACATAGTTTTTAATTGCCTTTTCAAGGATTCAAGAAATAACTTTCCTACAGAATCTTTGTACATTTTGATTTAATGGTATTAATTTACTTCTTGCTCAATTTTAGGTAATATTTCTTGAAGGAACAATCCCTTCCATCTACAACATTTTCAAACTGAAATAGAAAAATGTTTATGTACAAAATATGCACAATATTACAGAAATGTTTATTTACTTTTGAAAATCTGTGTGAACATGAGGAAAACTGTCTGATCTCCAAATTAAAATCTTCATCATTGGTATCATCTTCTTCCTCAGTTTCCATATGATGGTATTTCTCAGAACGAGCTAAAGGCAAGCAAAATAAAATTGTTTAAATTCATCAGGAAGCATGGGTACCAAGTCTTATTATTAACTATGAGTATTATTTTATTCTTAAGAATCTCTGCCAAAATGTCAAACCATCAGTGAAATTGCAATGTTCTGATAAAGGAGATTTCTAAAACAGGAAGCACGATTGAAATGCAGTGATTGCTTAAAAAAGGCATTCATTGTATTTTTAAGATATCACCAGATACATACTGTCAAAGTAACTTGTATCATCTTCAGATTCCAACTGTGGAATAAATTCTGCTTTCTGCCTCAACAGACTATTCCAGTCAAGGTTCCTGAAGAATTGATGCTGCTTTACTTCATATGCACCACCTGGGGGAGCCACACAAAACGACTGAGCAAACGACATTAAATTCTCTCAATGTAACTTCCAACTAAACCCGTGGGCAAGAAATACACTATTGTAGAAAGGCAGAGTCACTAGTCAAGGATCAAATAACCCTCTGAATACAGTAATCAGATTTCGTATCAGGATTGTGTAGTTCTTGGTTGGTATCACACACTTCAAATACAAAGAGTTCTCTGTTCTGCCATTTTCCTTCTTCAAAGTAAGAATAGTATCTCTCTTCCTTCAACTCAGCCATGCCATTCAGGTCTCCTATGCAAACACGCAATTCTTATTCTCATGAAGTGTTATATAGTTATGTAATTAACTAGACAGGGCTGTCATTTGAAATGTCTGGTGGAGTGAGCCTAGATTAAAATGTACTAGTTTCCAGTGTCCCCATGGCACCTGTCACATTGCAGCTTCCACTTCAGCAAGTTTCTTCTCACTCTTAAAAAAATCCCCAAACTTTGCTGTGGTTACTAAACACTCCTCTGTCCTTCAAATAAATGGCTGGTTGGTACTTTTTTTCAGACTGACAACTCCTCAAAGACCATAAGCAGTCAGAAGAAGTCAGCCTGGAAACAAGCCATGCAAGTGCTCCATGCAGTGGCACCAACCTTTACAGCAGTTAAGTCAGCATCATTTTAGCCAATTCACTTTCTCAATCAGTTATAGAAAAAGAGGCAGAATTTGTTAGCCTGCTGAGAGGCTGAATCTGAGAATGTGAGGGTGGCAGTCTTGAATTTACACTGTATTTATCAGGAAAAAGCATCAGGGCAACGAAATGACAATGCCTGAAAAAAGTGTATTTAAATCAAGGGAATGAAACTAGCTGTAGCTCTTCATTTTGCCTTTGTTTGCAAGCAGCAAATGGAGAAGCTGACAGGGGCATTAGACCTTTCACTTTTAACTTACTCAGTACTGTGCTGAGCAGCTACACTGGATGGCATTTAGTCCGTATCATGAGGTGCAGTAGAACTCCAAGGCCGTTCATGCAGATACCAGATGTTCACAGAGCAAGAGACACGAATGTCTCTCAGTAACATTATCATGGTCTAAAGGAAGATCTGTCATTTGGGACTTCTGCAATAGTACTTGGGGTCCAGGCCAGACTCCCGTTCTCCCTGAGTGGCTGTGTTAAGGCCAGTTATGAACTGATCCTAAAGCTCTATTTTTATATTAGCCCCAAAAACATGCTGCATTATCTGACCACTGGATTTACATCTTAACAGCAATTTCCCAGGTACTTTCATGCTGACTTAACATTCCACTTGGCTGCCTTAGCATTCCCAATATTAATAGTATACAGCCTACAAAATAAAGACTTTATCTTCATATTTTGATTCTTTCATGCAGGATGCCCTTTTTGATATATTTACAAAGGGCTTTTTCCCAGTGGGATGGCAGTTAGTGATTAAGATTCCTCTAAGGTAACACTGTAAAAATGATGTGCAATATTCACTGCTGCCTCACACAAATTCTCAAATCAATCCTACTCCTCCAACTAAGAAATTAGCTCTATTACATAAATGCACAGCATTTTCACTAGTTTTTTTTTCTCTCAAAATGGTGTGACCACAGCACTGAATGACCACAACAGTATAAGCTGGTAGCCTGTGTTCTCACTGATACTCATTTACTTCCTTAACATCCACACCACTGGTTTTATTCCTTTTCATGCAAAGCAATAGTGTCTGCTGAATGGGAATAGCAAGTCCTCTCACAACACAGTCTGACAATTTCTGAATAATTAGTTCATGTACTCATCACCCATCCTAAAGCCTGAAGAAAGTCATTTGCTATGCTAAGACTTCTAAAAAAGAAAGCATCAGTTATGTACCGATTCCCATCTCTGTTTCTGTGTTTAGTTATTTAACACTGCATTCATGGAGGAATTTTCTCCAGCGACTAACTGGGTTTTTGAGAAATGTCCATTTTATGTATTAAGAGTAAATATGAATGATCACCAGTAAACTTTCCCCTCCCCCCCACAAGAAAAGGACAGTAATCATCTTGTTAAGTTCTTATTACTGGTCTGAATCTATAAAATACCCAACCTGTTCCCAGTCTTTCCAAAGGATTTTGCCTGAGCAACAGGGTAATCAGATCCTGGGCATCTGGAGGTGGTGCTTCATCCTTTTCAGGCCAGATGATTTCATCTACCAAAACACAAAGCAGTTAGTGAAGTCCGATCTCATGTTCAGCAGAAACTATGTAAAAACTTTCGTAGTGAGCTAGTAGTAAAGTTAAGCCCACTTTTTCAAGTTATTCTGTTGCATATGAATTACTTCTCATTTTTACACTCTGTAACAGACTCCATAATCATACTGTTATCTTCCTGTTTTCCTCACAAGTATCCTTCAACCCAAAACGGTGATTTATAACAGAATTCAGGAATGCTTGGCTCATGAAGAACTATTGCAAAACTTCAGCACAACTTGTATGCTGGCCCTTCTCCCTGCCCCTCTAAAATAATGGTTTAAATTTTAGTCCTGTTCCATGGATTATTCTCATAAGATGGATACAGATGACATGACCCAGCAGTCACCACTCACATTTGTAATCCTTCCTTAATGCTGGTGGACTCACTGCAGTCATTATTCCCATGACTAAGGGACAGGGTATTGGACTCTGCTCTGGAAAGACAGATGATGACAGGGCTTTCTTCCATGTCTCTCATATTTCAGCAGAAAAACACCTCACTCTGACTACCAAGAGTTTTGCCTTTCATAGCAAGCTGGACATGTAGTCTTCAAAATTCTTGAAATATAGAAGGCTGGAAAGGATTTTGTTGTCATTATAAGATCTTGACTTTTCCTTCAAAATAATCGCCACTGGAGATTAAACATAAGTTTAATCTTTGTATTAAAGGGGTTTAGGAAACATACTGAAATAAACAGGTACAAAACATAACCTGTTTCTGAAGCATTATTTTTGACTCAGTTTTAGGCCTGATGCCTTCCACAGCTGTACTCATACAACTTAGGTCAGGAAAGGCATCCTACAATGAAAGAGGAGTGAGCTAAAATGAGTGGGCAAGATTTTAAAGCAGGTTTTTAAGTAGAATGTAGATTTCACCAAAAAAATAGAATAAAAGCCTAGACTAAGTAGAAGTTTGGGTTCTTTAACATGGCTTTTACAGTTGAATACAATGGAATCCTATTTTTTAGCACAAGAAGCTTATCCTACAAAAGAGTTCTGCAAATAATGACAGTACGAATGATTTCACTAAGTTTAAAAAAGAAGAAACTGACAAGTCAACATCAAAGCAAAAAAATAAGCTGACCAATAGTCTTTGGAGAGTGAGTGGAAATAGATCAGGTTTACAAGTATATACTTCTACAGATACTTCCTGGACACATGCACATAGACCAAGCTGTTTACATAAATATAAGCTAGACTGTAACACATGTAACACATAATAATTTTATGGAACAAAATTAAAGGTACATGCAAAACAGAAGTCTAATGCACAAATTTAGTAATTAATTTTGGACTCTTTCCTCTTATTCTCAGAGTCAGAAAGCACAGATAAGATAAAAACACATGTGCATGTGTCTGGAAATGCAGAAAAACCATGAGTTATTTCCATATTTGCCTGCCTACAGCTTCTACTGCAGTTTAAATCTGGAAAATAAAGCATGAATATGCATCACAGCCACGAGGCATTTAGAACAAAGCCAGCATTTGCTGCTTGTGTTAATTAAACAGTTGATTCTCCTTGCCACTCATGCCTTGGTATACATATCAGGAAGTAATATGGTTATAAATCCATGAACAGCCAGGATATTGTATGAAGAGGTCATATATCAGAGGCTCACAAATTAAATTCATTAGTTCACAAGTTTGGTGTACACCTTCAGAGACAGAAGGATATATTCATGTCATTATCACTAAGCACAAAAGGAGATCTGTTGTGTTCTCAAATAATAAAGAATCAAAGGAAAGGTTAGTTCTGTTCTGCTGGGTTTCTGAATGCTTGGGTTTTAGCTTTGTATTGGGTGTTGGGTTTTTTGGTGCCTTTTTTTAAGCTACTGGGTATTTTAGACAGACCATAAAACAGCCTGGGGAGTACTTAGCAGCAGAGGTGCCACTCTGATAAACTTTTGGCATAAATACAGAGCCTCTACACATATGCATCTGGGAAGTCAATGGAAACAGCAGGTAGGATAGTAAACAATCCAGTTTAATTATCATTCAGTTTCACCACAAGCCACATAACAATTCCTAGGGTCAGCTTGCAGGTTAAAATCTAAAGGGTTATTGAATTTTAAATGGAAGAGGAACAGCTGTTCTTCACTGTGCCATGAGGCATATTACTATCTATGCAAATTCATTTTAACTGTTTCTTCTCGGGTATAATTTCTTTAGCAAAGACTTAAAGTGCCTTTACTTTCCTAGTAATACTGCTTTTCTTTTTCAAACATGCAGCTTAACCATCTGTCCACAGCATGCTAAGAAATACAAGTTTTCTTGCAATGATCCTCACCACTGATAACTTGTCCAAACAGCTCTTCTGGTGTATCTCCAAAGAACGGCACGCAGCCAACAAGAAATTCATAAAGGATAATTCCCATAGCCCACCAGTCTACTGGTTTTCCATAACCC
The DNA here is from genome assembly GCA_013400935.1 of Turnix velox. Classification (NCBI taxonomy): domain Eukaryota; kingdom Metazoa; phylum Chordata; class Aves; order Charadriiformes; family Turnicidae; genus Turnix; species Turnix velox. The sequence goes on from VZTY01003281.1 coordinate 27,263, forward strand.
TGTCTCAGTATCACTTCAGGAGCTATGTATTCAGGTGTACCACAGACCTAAAAGAAAGAAAATAAACACGATGGAAAACCAAACTTCATCGATCTTTATCGCATCAATTATAATTCCCAACATGCAAAATTAATTGTTCCATTTTTATTTAAGTCTTGGACTTCAGTGATTGCCTAACAGCTAATGTTCTTAGACTGATCTACCTGCATTCATAGACATCATAATCAACATTTACTATCTGTTATGCAAAGAACAGTTTGGATTTTGCACATGAGAGTCCACCATGGCAAGTGTTTCAATTAAACATCCTTATCTTTAAAAAAATAAAACAAATCACAACTTTCATGTAAAGTGAATAGATCGTGAGCACTGGTAATGAGGCATGCTTAAGGGGAAATGGGCCATAGTAAGGATTTTAGCACCCTTGGCTGTACAATGCATCATGAGCTCCACAAGTAGTCTATTGAGACTTGTGAATTCCTTTTAAAAACAGTTTTACGTTTGCCCATCTAAGATTCGCTTACACACAATTAGGTTGTTCATCTTCCTAATAGACCCTAATGTTGAAAGCAAAGAGCCCAGAATAATCTACAGGGTACCAGTAAAACTAACAAAAACACTTGTAACACCAAAGCAGACTACAACAGTTAATACAGTACTATGGTAAATTGAACTAAACACTAAATGTAAATTGAAAAAGGCTGCGTCTTACTTGTTTGTCAAGGAATTCTCTGGCATCCTTCTCAATGTGACCCTCATAGAGATTGGTAGTCAAACTCATTAGACCCACTTTTGAGAGGCCAAAGTCTGTAAGTTTTATATGGCCCATGGATGTTACCAATAAACTGAAAATCAGAATGGTTGCAAATTACTGAGATATAATTAAACATTAAGAGATTATCATTACTATTATATACTTGTAAGAAAACATTTCACTAATACTGCAAAAATACTAAGCTTAAAAAGTAATCTATGCGAGTACAAAATGAATAGGTTAAAATCTGACAGTCTTACAATTTTGCTGTTATTATCAGATGTTAACAAGCTTTATATACAATTGCATAGCATCTTACAAAATCATATAAGTGTTGAAAGCTTAATGCAAAACGCTTCAAAGAAAGAATCATCAGTGGAAAGACTTAGAATAAATGCTGCTTTTGAAGTGAGGCAAGTATGTTCTGCCTGCAAAAAGACACATCAACAATTTGAAAAAAACCTCAGGTCAGTTAGTAACTAATACTACACCGGGCTCCACTTTCTTTTTTTTTAATGTGAAAGCCATAACAGCTATATTCTTCTGTTGCAGCTACTTGGGGTAATATTATTCACAAGTATAGGAGCATTATAGCATTTCGAGATATTAAAAACAAACAAACAAACAAAAAACAAAAAAACCCACAAACAACTAGACCCCCAAAACTCAGGGAAGACTTCCTGATCTAGTCAGTATTGTCCTCATATACACAAATACCTGCAAGTTGATGATACTTTGTATTAAACGGTGTTTTCAGCATACTTTGAAAGAATCGTTCCTTAATGACAAAAATTCATTTCCCTTTATTTTATCCAGAGGAGAAAATACATGTGGGCTGGGTTTTTTTGTAGCTAATTCAATAGACTCTTCCATCTTAAAGATAGAAAGTTTTAAAAAGTTCTTTTGGAAAAAAGAACTTTTTCAGTTTTTCAGTTATTGCAGGTAAGGAAAATTCAAGTTCTGTGCAGAAGTTGTGACAATGCTTAACATTAATGATTTAAAAAAATTCAGAGACATTCAAAGCAAGTTTATATCTTTCATATTTTTTCTAGAGATTTCAAAGTCCTCTTCTGGCTATATTACATACACATACTTGTCTGGTTTCAAATCCCTGTGTACAATTCCATAATTATGAAGGTATTCCAAGGCCAGAACAGTCTCTGCAAAGTACATCCTTGCCATGTCTACAGGTAAGGGACCCATATTCTTCAACAAAGTAGCACAGTCTCCACCTATGGAAGTAGAAAAAAAATGTTCCTGATGATGCTATAAATTCTGATGTGTATCAGTGTTATCCACACATGCTGCAGAAAGAAACAAAATGGAGTTACTAATGTTTATTTTCTGGTCAGATGATTCAATTGAACATGTAACCGAATTGAATACTGTGCACAGTGTGAAGCTGGGAGCGAGCAATACAAGAATTTGACTGGAAACCAAAGGAACTGGAGCCTTTGCTTTAAAAAGCAAGGGGAGTATGGTAATAAATAAAAAGTCCCCACAACCATAGGCTGCATGTCTAATTTTGCACTGCCACATCTGCTACCCTCCTTCAGCACTGTTACCTATTCGAACAGCTTCCTCTTCACCCTTTTTTCATAAAACCAACTATTACAAAGACCCCAATATGAGCTAATGAAAACTCAAACTCAAGAAAGCGAACAGCATTTCCATGTGAACTCTGAACACTTGGACACTTATGATTACTGTCTATAAGGAATTTATTCAAAGAGCAGTTATTCCCCCTATTATAGGTCAAGTGCAAGTCTTTTACAAGCTCCCACCAGGAGATAATTACTGGGAAAAAAGCCACCTCGTTGTTGGCTTCAGGTCCTAAATCTGTTTTGCCAGAGTATGGAGGACACACAGGGAGGTCCTTCTAACACAAGTACTATATGAGCTATTCTTTTTTTCTGAATGTAAGAAAATTTTTCTCTTCCTCCATAAAACAGAATGAACTTTTTTACCTTCTACATATTCCATGACCATGCATAAATGACGTCTTGTTTCAAAGGAGCAATACATGCTGACAACAAATGGATTTTCTGCAAATGTCAGGATATCACGCTCAACAAAGGCCTGTTGGATCTGGTTTCGGAGAATGAGATTCTGCTTATTAATTTTCTTCATGGCAAATCTTTGTCTGGTTTCTTTGTGCCTCACAAAATAAACCGCACTGAAGTTACAATGGGAGAGAAAAAGAAAAAAGTCTGAGTAAGTATTAAAAAAATGTTTTGGGGGGTTTTTTTTACAATTAAATTATTGTAAATTATTTTTAAAGCTGCCTATGTATTATATAAAAGACTTAATGCTGTTGACCTGCCTTTCACATTAAGAGAATAGCTTCAAGCCTTGTTCTGTTTCACAACCGGGAAGAGTTTCAGTCAACACAAATTAGTACACAAATGAAAAACACACACCTTCCCTCCTCCTTCCCCCTCTACCCTGCCCCAGCAAATAACAGATAAAGCAAATAACCCCCCCAACAGGCATACCAGACAGGCATAGCTCAGGCAGACATCGGGCGTTTCCATGAACAAAGGATTATATACAAAAGCCAGCTATTGTATAGTATCATAAATCATTCTGGCAAATGCTTATTCTCTAAATGTGCTGTCAGATAACTACGACTCAGACTCCATCCAGGGTATTTTAAAACACGTCACAGATTTCTCATCAAGGCTGCTCAGAAGTTGCTTGATGGGGTGGCTCCCTCACTGCCAGGTGCAAAATCTTCTGTTCTTGTTCACCCCCTGACATCAGCACTAATCAGTATCCGGGATAGGGTCCCAACAAGTGATTCAAAGTAAAGATTACCTTGTTAACCACATGGTAATATGGGATTTAAGATGTATCTTAACACTCAGAATTTCCATTAGCGTACTGGGTAACGTTTACTGTAAGCTTGGTTAGATAAGGCACTGAGGGAAGCAAAGCAAAAGAAAAGCTCAGGAGGACTAGCCTTCTTTTTTTCCAAGGCCCAGGAGAAGCAATCATGCTACTGTGAAACACTAACACAGACATTACATTTCTCAAAATCCCTTGAGGTAAATCCTGAAAATGCTTGCCTCCCTTGAAATCTGCTTTGTAGCATTTAATGATTCTAGCATCTCCAGTACATAATTACCACAGTAGTGGGTGCTTATGGAAAGAAAGGAATAAAAGAAAAAAATTAAGGGGGAGTGTACAGGAATGGGATGCAATTTTACAACTTCTAAATTCAATCTGTTGCCCCCATGAGGTCCAATTACCAGCACATCATTACTTATTTAAATTCAAAAACCATTCTTGTCTTGAAGATCTTCCCACAGCTACCAAAGTTAAACACTGAAAACCCAACATGTTTCTGCTTTCCTTTGTGGAAAAAAAACCCAACTTCTAGACAAAGTTTCACTGATTCCAAAAACTTTCATTAATGCCTTGTTCTTGTATGAGCACAGGGCAGGTAAAAGACATGGCACCATTATGAAAGTAGGGGAAAACCACCTTGAGCAAAACCCACAATAAACCCCACACTTCATGCCTCCTACTAAGTCTCACTCCCTTCCGCCCCTCCCAAGCTGGAATAAAGACCATATAATTCAGCTTCACTACTCCTCCCTCCTGGCTTCCTGCCTTTTGTCCTCCTGCATCTCTTCTTACTGCTCCCTTAATGCTCACTTCTACCTTCAACCCTTCATTACGCTTCCTTTCCATTTCTCTCTCTTATTTTCTAGTGTTCCCTCAATCTTTTGTGGCTTTTTTCTGTCTGGCACTCTTAGCTTCTTAATCTCCTGTAATGTCTTCAGTCCCCTCATGTACTCCTGGTACACAGAAAAGTGAGCCCTTCAGGTGCCTGAAGCTGTAATCCTTCAAGAAGAATAAAGTTACAAGAATGACAGAGGACTGCCTGAGGGCTCAGCAGACTTTTCTCAGAGCATTAATTTGAACAGGTGCCAAATTGGACTCTTGAAAGACAAATATGAACAAGAGCATATTATTATAGTACCATACTAAATCCACTATGCATATCATGTAAATATGTAGGATCATTCCAACCATATTTAAAGAAGAAAATCCAGTAAGATATGACTATGTAGTCCAATAAATATCCAGGATATGCCAGTTGCATTTCCCTAAGTCGCTTTTATGACCTGATCTAGGTGTTGCTGCTCCAGCAGGGAAATTGGACTAGATGATCTTACAAAGTCCCTTCCAAACCCTGATACATTCTGTGACCCTGGAATTCTGATTTTTTTCTCTAGTCTTACTGTCACAGACAGGTAATTATTTAAGTTCCCACTAGGATTCAGTTATCTACAGTTCCTCAGACAAAGAAAAGAAAACTGCAACACAATTGTCTCTCTTACGTTTACACCTGCATACACTGTTATGCTACTGTAAGTGCTATTAAAGCATCTAAAAATGTCTAACATCATCTATTCAAATCCTCTGACCACAGTATATGCAGACAACAGCATTTATGTTTTACAAAGGAAACTACACTTAAACTAGCAGCATGTAATTCCTACTGAATTATGCAGGAATAAAGCATCCAGAGTGGTCTGGGTCTTCCAAGCCCTGGACAATCTCTTCCCAGGAGTATTTTAGACTTACCCCATTCTGCCCAGAAGAAAAAAACTGGCCATCTGAAAAAGAGGATGTGATGGCAGCAATCCTTGTCTCAACTGGTACTATTCTTACTTCTTCCAAGATGTCCCAAATTTTGACCAATGAACATCTCTCCATATCAAAAGTAGCAATGTCTTTGATCTTTATATCAGGTGGTAAACAGATAAGTGATGAGGCTGGTGTCTAGGTTTCATATAGGTAAATTGTTTAGTGTCAATAAAAGAAACAGTTGAGCAACTGAGCTTCTCACTACTTTGTAGCATGCGGCACATTCAGGAATGACAGAATTCAAGACGCTGAACATTGTAACAACCTTTCTCTACTACTGAGAGCATTGTATAAGCTGACTATAAAAGATCAGCAACCCACAGGGGTGAACAGAAAACGAGGCTTATTAGACCTGTAGTTACTCAGAAGTGATGCTACTTAAGTGAACCTACTTAACCACATTTACCTCTTTCCTCTTCAATTTCTGAACTAGTGACTGCCAGGCTGACATGAACTAACTCAACTGACAACGTGTTACTCTGCAGCAGGGTAACTTTAAAAGTTCCATTCCTAGTGCAACTACACATGAGCAAGTACCATCGACCAAGTGAAGAAAGGACAGGAATGAGTACCCATGAGGACCCGAATGAGGTCGGGGCAGTTGCTGCTCAAGCCAACACTACCTCAGAGCTTTTGATTAACATGATTAAGCCAGTATGTCATAAACATATTGACATTACTATCTTTGTAGAAGTGAAAGCAGTCCAGGCAGGCACAAAAGTGCTATCATCTATTTGCTTTAAGCCAATACAGTTATCCAATGGTGAAGAGCAAATGAACTAACACCTTGCTTTTCTGAAATAAACATCCTTTTCTTGAACTGCTTTAGTAAACCAATCTGATGTCAGACTGAAGAGGTGGCACACCTCCACCTGCTGCCTCTTGCAAGCTGGAATATGGAAATACGTTGCTGTGATTGCAATAAAATTTGGGAAGCATGAGAAGCTTTGGCTGGATGAAAAAATTGAGACAGCTTCTGAAACCATTAATGACTTGGCCAGCACTCTACTTGTTCACTGATTCACAGCTTGTTTAGCCTCTTGTATATTCCTAGGCATTCCCAAAAGCCTAATATACCTCTATTACTACACAGTTATTTAATTGCACTACAAATGAGGATATCAATTAAAAACAGAGAATTGGTAAGTTACTCAAAACTTCAAAAAACCAACAGTTTATATTTAAACTCATCAGATCTAACATCTGAAAAAACTCCGCTGCAGCAAGTCAAGACCAACAATTACCCTACCAAAGCTTTCCATTTCATTAATGAAAGAAAAGACTCTATGGAAAAATCAAAATCACCAGAATGTACATTTTTAAAACTGGTTCAAAATTAAACCTTCCATTATAGCCTCAACATAAATATAACAATAGCATGCTAGATCTTTAATGACATGGGCACAAAATATGGCCACTGACATATTTTTGAGACTAAATCAATAGGATACAGGCAGAATGCACATATATTTAGGTTATTTCAGAAAATTAATGGAGTAGAAAAACTTGGGAGAGAAAAAATAATCCTTGTGGCATAAAACCAGTATTTTTTTATTTCTGCTACTTATGCTTGTAAATAAACTGCACAAAATGTGGGTCAGTTTACTGCATCGTATTCACAGATGGAACAGGTACTATTGTTTTTTTACACTTTTATATATGAGTTAAAGACTATTCAGATTAGTATGATGTGTTCTCCTTTAAACCTGTCTTTTTAGCAAATAAACCACCAATTTATACTGGTGCCAATAGGAAAAAAAAAAGTTCTGTTGATATTACAGTCCCACTTACTTGATATATCAGTGGAGAACTTCAAAAGCACACAGAGAGCCATGAAAGTGATATCCTAGCAAATTTAGAAGCAAAAGCTTCCCCAAATTATAGCAGCTGGGGGAAATCACAAGGCTCTAAAATGTTAAAAATTGAATAAACACTATTAAGTTTGTCTTACAGTTCACTGAGTGGGTTCTTTTTCCTATACATTAATAAGTAAGGGAAGTAAGGGGCTGTACTTTTATTTTTCTTGTTCTTCATTTTATTTTAAAAAGAATTTTAAAAATCCAAACAAAATTACAAACAATTTTGTACAAATTTGTTATTGTTTGCTTAAGAATGCAAACAACAGCACTCTACTGAAGTAGAGGGATTTTCAGCTTCAACTTCTAATACTAACACACTATAACCTGTCAGCCTACACCTTTAATGTTTACTAAAGACCATAGTGATTATTCATAAACTGGCTACAATCAAAGCTGTTCACTCTCTTATCAGGTCTCCTTCACCTCACAAATTTTTCAGAGTCTCACCCAATTTTTATGCTGCCAATTTTGCTTATTACTTGCATTCAAAGGGTGTTTCCTAAGTACTAGTTTTCCCTGCCACAAACACAAGCAAAAAGAAAATCCTGCATGCCTACATCAAACATGCCACAGAAAGACATGGGTATAGAATCATAGAATAGCCTGGGTTGGAAGGGACCCCAAAGATCATCGAGTTCCAACCCCTCTGCCATAGGCAGGGACACCTCCCACCACACCAGGCCGCCCAGTGCCCCGTCCAGCCTGGCCCCGAACACCTCCAGAGATGGGGCATCCACAACCTCCCTGGGCAACCTGTTCCAGTATTTCACCACCCTCACTGCAAAGAACTTCCCTCTTATGTCCAGTCCAAATCTATCCCCCTCCAACCCACAGTATTTCTACTCATGTTTTCCAACTTTTCAGATCTTTAGCACACCTCTGGTTTCAAATGGACAATTGTCTCCTGGGTTTCTTAATGGCTCATCAAGCCCCCTTCTTTCACCTCTACAGCAAGAGGCCTAGGTCTCTCAGATCTCTGACTCTGGGTGGACAGATTCACACTGCTGGATGCAGCATGCCATTCTGGATATGCTCCCTCTCTTCATCCCTCAGGTCTTATAATTCAGACACCTTTTTCTCCAACAACAACAACAGCAACCAACTCTGCACGGTTGTTCTTAACCTCCTCCAGTAAGATGAGGAAGAAACTGGGTAGATGATGAAAGGAGGATCTGCCAAGGGAAGGAGAAATGGATGCAACTGGGGGGGACCAGCAGCTACTGTTAAGAGGTGGCAGAAAGGTTTTTGAAGTCCTGGAGTAATTGGGGAAAAAATGGCATATGCTAAGTAGCATGTTTGCCTGGGGAACAATTTTGAGATAATGAATTGTGCAGAAACTGACTTGTGAGAAGATTAATTTAGATATTTACATATCTTCAATGCAAATTATGCTATTTTCTTCAGGCTTTTTGCTGAGCTATGTAAGCAGGGTGAGGCACAAGTACTACTGTGCTCATCGGCCTCAGGCCATCAAAACAACACACAGAAAACTTGAGTGAGTAGATAGTACAGGTGCTTTCTCTGTTATGTATAAGGTCTCTGCAAAGAAGGCTCAGGTCACTGGCACAATCTACCTGGAGCAAAGGCAGTGCAGTGTACAGTGAGTCTAACAGGGCCTGGAAAGTGGCACAGCTCTCTCCCCTGCAAAGCTGTGACACCAACATGCCAATGAGATCCTCACCTCAAGGGAGGACCCCCTCTTTTTTGAGCCATTATTTCCCTTCTGGTCCTGCAGATTACACAAACCAAGACTTCATGCCTGGACGTAATTCAGTTCAAAGGAAAAGCCAATCCAGGGTCTAGCAGACAAGTATCTAATCAGAAAAAGTGACTGAAGACATAGTTCTGTCCCTGAATAGACACAATCCCTGCACAGTATTCCCAGAGAACATTGTGTTCATCAAAGGCCCAGGCTAACATCATTGTTTCTTGGGCCTCTAGGATATCTCCAGCTCACTCATATCACTGTGCATCGAACTGTGCACTTCCCAAGTGCCCTGAAACTTACTGCATCATACACTAATTCCTTACTGCCTAAGCAGGCTTTCAAAATTTTCCTACTGAATCTAAAATATTAGGAACAAAACAGGAAAGCAGAATGAAAAAAAGAAGCAGTGTAAATGAAATCCACTAACAAAGATTGCTGCAAGAAGAAACAATGCTAAGTTAAAGAAAAAGAAAACGTAGAAGAGCTGCTGCACTCTGATTACTCACCCATAAGCTCCATTGCTTATCAGTTTAATTGTTTCAAAATCACTTTCCCGAGGTTTTCTCTGCAGCTTCAGTGAAGTATTAGAACTCTTTAAAGTAAAAGAGAAATAATGTTGTTTCTACAGTACCTTTTTTACAATCAGGAGAACAAAAACAAACAAACAAACAGAACCCCAACTATCACTAAGCTGTCACATCATGATGGTATGGTTGAAAGCTCCAGCCAGTTAAGCCATACAGAGAAGCATGAAAGGGAATCCTGAAGCAAAGCTGCTTTTCCATAGACCGGGTATCTGTTACATTGCAGCTTTCTGTTCAATTATCTACACACGCAAGTCAGGGCAGACAGGCATGAAGGTTTCTGGCATGGTGTTACTGGCAATTCCCATCCAAAGTTATGGAATCCCACAAGGCGCTCTTTGGCCATTTCCCTCCCATTTCAGTAAATCGGATTCTGTTAGTATAGCAGAAACAAAATACAGATGAGTTTTCATTCATTACAACAAACTTCTGCACATTTTGAACTGATGTTACGAGAGACTGTAATATAACTTAGGATTGAGTGTGAAGAGAAACCAAAAATGAAAGAGAAAATTTCTACCATTACAGAGGTCAATCTCACCTACCTTCATGCCATAACACTTTTGAGATGGAGTTGTCTGAAATACGATGAAACCTTTTTTCCAGCTTTCTAGCTTTTAATTAATTTTGAAGGCATGTAAATTAGAATGGGGGCACAGGAGCTTTGGTGACAGCACAGGACTACAGATTCAGTATTCCAAACCCACAAGATCCTTTTCAAGAAGTTTTCCACAGCTCCAAGATATTTTATGAACCCTATACAGTCAGTATGGTAGTAGCTAAGGTTGAAAGTAGACCCGGTTGGAACATTTTCTATTAATTTGCTAATAAAAAACCAATCCAGTGCAGTAGTATTAGTGAATATGTTAAAATAATGAACTATACAGGAGCAGAGGGAGACAATTTATTTAATTATTTTGCCAACTTGCCTACTAGAAAAAGATTACTCCTTATTCTTGCTTATGATTATTTTGATTGGTCCAATACTTCACTTTTAAGTTAATACTTCTGCTCCCTTCTTACGTGCATATTTATTCTACAGCTATTTTGAGAGAACACTTCTAAATATCAGCCCTATAATTTTCTTTAATGATTTACTTTTAATCACCTCACTTACATTCCTTCATTATACTGCACCACCCTTCCTTTATTTCTTCAGCATTTGCACAACCCAACTACAATTTCTTACATATTGCTAAGGCAGTCTGCACCTTAGATTCTCCTAAGCACTTCAGCACTTTTTAGTCTTTAAGTCAATCTTTCTGTCTGTTCTTCAATTTGTCAGTACCCTCATACTAAAAACAGCTCAGGTCTAATACAGTATTTTAAATACAAATGAATGAAAGCAGCAGATCAAGAAACTCATTTCACATCACAACTTTGGAAGACTTTATAGGTGTCATTTTGTCTGAAAAACAGAAGTCACCTCAAAACATATGACATACACTAGAGAACACCTTTTCTGTAGACCAGAGCTAGCTACTAGAACAAGATGCCTCATGTCTGTATTTTTAACTTATCATTTGCAAATACCTGTAAAGTACCACTGAATTACCTATGCATCCCCCAAAAAGCGCATTTGCTTTTTCTTTCCACTTGCACTGAAAATTTACTGTTAGAATTCTATCACTTCTGTTGCCCAAAATCAAATATGAGAACCAATTCTTAAACATAGTATAATGAAATGCTAGCATTTAAGACCACAATATTCAGTCAAACCAGCTCATCCAACTGGTATTCATTCTGCCAACCTGAACAGCTACATGACAAAACACTGTTACAAAATACTCAGTATTGTAGGCAAATAATTTTGAACCCAAGTTCCTAAGAAAAATGCAGTTTTCCAGACTATCAGTTACTTTTTGAATCCAAGCTATTTGGTTCATTTCTTCCTCTGTCTTTACTACATCTATTAATAGGTTCTCAATTTGACAATAAAGTGCCTCTGTAGATGGATTGTTATAAAATCTGTTTAAAATAATTTTTAATGAAATGCTTTACAAGTGCATCCAAAAGAAAAATATAATCAAAGTGAAATAAAAGAAGCAGTGATGAATTCTGTGATTAAAAAATTGCCACAGGGTGAACACTAGCTCTGTGAAAGCTAAAGATACTGCAACATCTAAAAAATTAAGTACAAAGTTTTGTTGCAGTATTTTTGCAAGCTTTCTGGCTCCTGAGCATCATGGTGTTAGTCTGAGGATTAACCACTGTTCTACTCAAGTCTGTTTACACATACTAGGAGAAAATCAAACAGGGCAGAGCTGGAGGGAATGCAATACATTCATTTTCCCAAATGCTGCATCAGGAATCCTTACATTTAATGATTCATCCACTTCCAGAGTTTCTGCTGTCCCACTGTCACAGTTAGCCAGCTGAGCTATTTCTGGAAACAAAGATTAGAAACTTCATTTTAAAATACAAAAATACAAAACTAAACAAAGCACAGAACACTTGAGAAAGTGATGCTTTTTAGGAACACACTTAGCAAGAATTTGAGACAGGCTGGTGTCTATGCAAGGTCCTGCACCTGGGTCGAAGCAATCCCAAGCACAAATGCAGGCTGGGCAGAGAGTGGCTTGAGTGCAGCTCTGAAGAGAAAGACTTGGAAGAGTCAGTTGATGACAAACTCAACATGAGCCAGCAGTGTGCACTCGCAGCCAAGAAGGCCAACCAAATCCTGGGTTGCATCAAGAGGAGTGTGACCAGCAGGTCAAGAGAGGTGATTTTGCCCCTCTACTCGGCACTGGTGAGACTCCACCTGGAGTATTGCATCCAGTTCTGGAATCCTCAACACAAGAAGGACATTGAGCTATTGGAGCGGGTCCAGAGGAGGGCCACAAAGATGGTCAAAGGGCTGCAGCAACTGCCCTATGAAGACAGGCTGAAGGAGTTGGGGCTGTTCAGCCTGGAGAAGAGAAGGCTCAGAGGAGCCTCATAGTAACTTATCAGTACCTGAGGGGGTCCTACAGAAAGGCAGGGGAAGGAATTTTTAATATGATATCAGATGGGAGGACCAGAAACAACGGATGTAAATTGGAGGAGGGTAGATTTAGACTAGACATAAGAAAGAAATTCTTTACAGTGAGGGTGGTGAAACACTGGAACAGGTTGCCCAGAGAGGTTGTGGACGCCCGCTCTCTGGAGGTGTTCAAGACTAGGCTGGACAAGGCACTGGGCAGCCTGATGTAGTGGGAGGTGTCCCTGCCTATGGCAGGGGGATTGGAACTCGATGATCTTTAAGGTCCCTTCCAACCCAAACTATTCTATGATTCTAATTACCTTTTAGGACATTTCTCAACTATATATGTTAAAAAAAAAAAATTGAGGAAATTAAAACCTGCTGTTGAATGACCATACATGACATACATCTTCCTCTGAAAAATTTGAATAGCCATGAAGCAACAAAGAGTTAACACTACTGATATACAGAATCTGTGCTAAATCTGACCATGAAGGGAAAGACAGCACTGAATGGCTAGAACTCCTGACGACATCAGCCCCTGTGAACTTTACAATAGACCCCAAACTTACCTGGCTCCTTCATAGCTACAGCAACCAGGTTCTAATTTAGACAGAGATGAACTCACAATGGTTTGCACCTTCTACACAGAAATACTGACAAGCCCAACAGAACAACTTAAGTCATTTTCTTAGAAGCTTATAATTTATGGAGTGACTAACAGAGATGACTTCCCTCTGAAACTAGGATTTTATGACTCTGTAACTTGACCTAATTGTCCCTGACAAGGTGAATGCATGCTCCTAAACCTATCCTGTTATTCAGAGGTGCAGTAACCAAAGTATTCACCTGGGAAATAAAAGCTAACAAGACAGCTTAAAGACCCTGGAAGGCTTAGCCCTACTTTAATCACATGCATAGTTAATTATGTACTTCAGTTATGTACACAACTAAAACAGCACATTACTACAATTATGTCCTAGGGATCAGAAGTAAGACCACTTGAAACCTGAGAGATGCATTTTTATCTCAGGAATATCAAATGCATTTACAAATGTGAAAAAATATTCACATAGAACATTTTAAATGGATTTTTTCCATACAATAGAAAGTGACTACTACAAGTGAAATTCTGCACAATACTTACTGCAATAATTGAAAGTAAGTTAAAAACTTGCTCTTGAAAACTCGTTAAAAATGAAGTCTTTTATAGAGAGCTGTAGCTACAACACATAGGCCAAAATCAAAACTGGAGTTTTTCCTGACAGAAGTCAAGGAATTTTTTTTTATAATGGTAGTCTTAAAGAAACCTTTAATGCTTGGATGGAAAACAGGCAAATCAGAATAACATACTTTGACAACCTTCTCAAATGAAATAATTTTCATAAACAGCAAATTAGAACGACTAATTTAAAAAAATCTTTTTCAAAATAACCATTATCTGAGAAATACATATTATCTGCAAGCAGTAATTACTAATGGAACAGAACCAAGAGTCAGCTTTTGAAACAGGGAGCTAAGTAACCATTTTGGAATGCCTAAAGAGATTTTAAAAAACACATCTAAATACCATTAAACATCTGCCCTTCTTTCATTGATTTAAATAATTTCTGAAGCACCATGATTTGAAAAGGTAAAGACGGTAATTTAAAAACCATGGGGAGAGAATTCCCTTGGGAATTCTTCAGAAATGCAGCCACCAGTCTCTGCTAAATGATGAATCTGTTGTCGTATTCCTTGCAGCACAGTATGAATTTACCTAGCATTCTCTCCAAGTAATGGAAGCATCACTTAACTCAAAGAAAGAGCACTATAGCTATAGCAGCAAACAAAGGAGGTTAGTAGAGAAAGGCCTAAAGAAGCAGGGCAGCCTGGTCTAGTGGGAGGTGTCCCTGCTATGGCAGGGGGGTTGGAACTCGATGATCTTTAAGGTCCCTTCCAACCCAAACTATTCTATGATTCTATGATTCTATGACTATAAACAGCTTAGCTGANTCTATGATTCTATGATTCTATGACTATAAACAGCTTAGCTGAAAACGCAGTTGTGTGTGTCAGGGTAACTGGTGTTACTGAGATGGCTTTTGCTTATTTTGAAAAGTTTGGTTCTTCTGCTATTAAGATGTTTTAAAGTATTTTCTCCTTTTACACACCAGGAATTAGAAGTTCTCGCATAAAGATTGTCTTTACATATTTCTTTTTTATTCTTCTATTTATAAACAATTCAGTACACAAATTTACAATGCTGCTTTTTTATTTCTGCTGATGAGGCGCCCTTATATATCAAAATACCAATTCAAAACCAAAACCAGATAATTTAGTATGTCACTGCAGTGGTTTATACTGCCTATATAACACAAGAGCAAGTGTAGAGTCTGAGAAAGAACAACCCCATGCATCAGTATACGTTGGGAAGGACTGGAGTTGTTAAAAAGCAGTGCAGGAGAAAGGGACCTGGAGGTCTTGGGGGCAACTACCACTGACAGGGTCTACCTGTGCATTACGCCCACAACACAAGAATATCAAATGGCCTTTTTAATGCCATTTTCTTACCCATGACCATTTTCAGGTACACAAAGATTATCAGAATGATGAAACACATTGAGAAAGAATAAACTAAATGTCTATGGCCGGATGAAGACATGCACTTACCCTCCAGAGGATCTTTATTTAAGCCCAGCTGGCTAATAATATAACGAGGGATGTCTGTTTTAATGCCTTGGCCTTCTTTAGCATGGCCTTCAGCTGCTTCCAAAAGATAGTAAAACTCTTCAGGATCAAATTCCTGGAAGAAAAATCATCACCAAACTATCAACACCACTCTCTCCATAGAAACCGAAGTCTCAAAGCTTAACAGAAGAACTACTTCTATTTCTTCTATTCCTTATATTTGACATTTCCCTTAATAAAAACAATACCTCTATTCTATTATTAGTAGACTGTTACACATTTTATACAATGATGTAATGCTGTAAGAAGTGAAATATTAGACCATTATTTCAGAGCATTACTTTAAGAGAATACTAAGTCCTCTGCCTTTAAAACTTCCTTTAATAATCAGAGTTAAAAGATCCATAACCAGTACCAATAAAATGGATACTTCTCTGCAACTGCTTGGAAATAAGAACTATTACTATAAGAACTTAAGTAAATATTTTGCTCTCCACTTTTACTTATGAATCAAATTTGTGTTTTTCATCAATACATATGCTCTACATTTTATGGAAAATACAATTAAATAAATCATTAACTTTAGAATGAAGCCAAAACCCAAAGCTGTGGAAAACAACATTTGAACACTATTGATCCAAACCTAGAAATTAATTATCCTCCTGTGAGAGCTGAATACATTACTATTACTTACACAATACCTAAAGGCAAGGTAAAGGGGGTAAGAAGGAGGTAAAAATAAATAACTCAAAATTCTGTCTATTCCCCAAGTCCCTTAGCAACACATTTTACTGCCTTTATAGAGAATAAAAATTGGAAAAAAATGAAAGTAACTAGGAAATGCATCAAGTTTTTAATTTTAAGAAATGGATTTTCTTTAACTATCAGCATGAACTCATGACAAAAAGCATCTCCCACACACCCATTATGTTCTTCAAGATGCTTGTGCCAACCATAGATCACAATAGGTGCAATGCTTAAGAGCCAGTTAATCATGAAACACTGATGCAGTGAAATAGACTTTCTGCTGCAGTAAGTCAGTTCTGTCAAAAACATCTGCAAACGCTGAGCTAACTAGCTTCCATGCTGATTGTTCTGTGGCCTATCGTAACTCCACAGGGCTTCAGTTTGTGCTAGGTCAGAAGGTTCCTGTTTTAGCTCATCATTCCACCCATGACTTGGAACAAAATGTCCCAATCTGGAGAACACTTTGAAAAATTAAGTATCATGTTTTACTCTGGAAGTATCCAAACTGCTACCAGGAGGAGCTGCAGTTTGTCAAATGATATGTCTTTGGAATTAACAATGTGGTGGAAAAAAACAAACACTCATTTTTTCATTTTCCATGAAACTACCTTCATAGTCTCCAGCCTGCCCCAAAGGATCTACCCACAAGCCCATGAACTGTGTGCCTTCATTTAGCTCAACGTCTCAGGACTCCACTGAACTGCCTAAAAAACTAAATCAAGAAATTAAGCATTACATGCTATTTTAGCCTACTTCCTTATCGAACATGCTGTCCCAGCTGTATCTCTTCAACGTTACTCCTCGGCACTAGAAAATTTAACTGCATAAAGTGAGTTTCTATCCACCATCATGAAAACACCGTCATTTACTTACCTACTACCACACTACATGTACACATTCTCCTCCACTTGCAAGTTAAGTCCAGGCAACTTCAAAACAGATACTCCTAAGCATTTGAATATATGTGTGCATATATATAAAGTACATAAAATACACATGTGCACATATATACATAGGCACATGCAAGTAACTGGAACTAATATTCTGTATCTGGTTCCTTTTCCATATGTAAGAACAGAGAAATCTTCCACTATTTTGAATAGCCCCTGGCATGCATGTAACAGAAAAACCCTTATTCATAAGATTAAGTAGTGAATAAAAAATTAAATTTACATAACAAACACATATGCCAGGATCACTATCAGAAAACCAACAGTCTTACAGCATGGTATCTCTTTCAGGTACCACAAAAGGGCTGGACTAATTTCCTACATTGCTCTCAGAAGCCAATTTTTTCCATATCTATTATCTGTTTTAGACAAGCTATTCTAAAATGACAGCCAACATTATTCAGAAGCTTCCAGAAAGATGTTATGGAAAACTAACAGAAACGTGACTGTAAAATTACATGACAGTGACATTTACAGAGTAAGTTAAGCATCTCCTTGCACAAAAAATGGGTTTGTTTTGTAGCAGTATGACTAAATTTCTTCAAGCTACTTGCCTCTGTAGAAATGTACTGTGCAGAGCTGATTAATTCCAGATTAAATGGCCTAAAGATTTCATGTGAAGTAAAAACACAAAAGTAGTTGCGCTTCCTTTCTTCACAACTGCTGCTCTGACACTCCTATCTAAGAGATGTGGTCATCTCCTGAACACAAAGCACCACCCTTCCACTCACACCAGCATGCCCAGCAGAAGGAGGGATACAGGATGTTCTCTGCTTGAAGCATGGCAAGGCAGAGCAAGTAACCTAGAATAAAACCCTACAGGCAGAAACTGGGAACTAAGTAAATGGAGATTTAAATGGAGAGTTAGCTTTAAAACTCAGGATTTAGAAAGAATGAAATAATGGGAAAATTGGCCACCAGGAAGGCACCTGAATTAAAAAGCTAAAAGACAATGTTGATGATGAAGGCCAGGCCAAGTGAGAGAGAGTCAGCAAGTGTGAAGGGAAAGAGAAAGAATCATACAGATACTTCTTTCTGCCAGCCCACAGGATATATTTAAGGGCATTTTCGGATACATGGCGATAGAGAAGGACTGACTAGTGAGAAAATAATGTACCACTGGGCAAAGAGATAAGGTGGAGATAAGAATTCTGTGAATGGAGTGGGGACGATCATACCAGATGTGGAATGAGCATCTCAGGGCTCAGAAGTAATGCAAATTTCAATTCAACTGCACTGTCAGGAACTGCTAAGGCTTATAAAAGCCTGACTTATTTTTCTTTAAAATTGCTATTTCATCCTGATTCAAAGAACAACTCTTATTTTACATTCCTTCTGAACTGCAAATCATGAACAAACTGTGAACACTGGGATATCATGTTTCCAAAACAAAACAGAAGTAGCTCTCAAAATGCCCATGGCTGAATGAGCCAGGTTGTGGATTAACTGTGCCACAGATGAAGACACATAACACAGAGCCAAAATCAGATTGAAAAGACTTACTATCTTACTGTCTCAGATTCAGTGCCATGCAAATGGAGTTATGATACTCTCAGGCACTTGAGTCTTGCAGCAGGTTAGTGGCTTCCATGTAAAGCCTTGCCCGCCCCAAATGCAACATTAACACTGTGATCCTGGTACTGGCAAGCAGAATGGCTCAACAAAGTCTGCCTGCCAGGCCTGGTACACTCAGGCTGACTGTTAGATGGCATTAGGGTGTCTACGCCATCCTCCTGAATACACTGTGCTCTGCAAGGGTTTATTAGTTCCACTGAACAACTGAAGCACACTGGATTTGTGCGTAGGAGCAAATTCCCATACTGAGCCATCCCAGCTCCCACAGCATGGGCAGACAAAGTAGAAAGACACCCACACGGCTTCACACAAGCTATCCTGTTTGCAGTACCACTGCTAATCTCACACATAAGTTACTTCCTGTGCTCTTTCTGGTCCCCAATACAAGTCCAAATACCTATCTATGCAGATAACTTAATCCCTCTGCTGCTGTTCCCAGCAGATCAGGTACTACAGCACTAACTGCAAACAGCTTACAGCTCTGGCAGTTGAGCAAAACAAAATTATGAAGCTTGAAAAAAACCAAGAAAACCAACCAGCAATTATGGTTCTGGAACAATCTCCTCACAGAATAGCAAAGTCTAATAAAAAAACCCAGAAAAATCCAAATTGTTTCTAACTGGAGGTCTCCTAGTTGACAAAAGTGATTCTATAACACAATATACTGCAATAGCATGGAACAAAACACAAATGCAGGAGATCTGACAGTCTTATATTCCTGCAATATAAGCAGAAAAGATCCCAGCAACATTCAAGTCCTACCCTGTTCTATTTAAGGACACTTTTGGATATATGGTAATAGAGAAAGACGGTAAAGGGCCTTGAATACTAAGTCAGACACCTTCCCTCACCAATAAGTGAAAAAAACCTGCTTATAGTAAGCATGACATTACCAGGCATTCAAGTAAGCGAGCTGGACGAGCAATAACAATCAGGATTTTCCGGACAAGATGCTTAATAAATGCCATTTCTCCACTTTCTGATCGCTCTTGAGCCTGAAGGATGAAAATAAAGTTATAATAAAGCAAACCACATTTGATGCCCTGCTGAGGAAAACCTATGTGATATTTGGGACACCCTTGAGTTTTTCAAGCATGTGCTTGCAACAAACAGCATCTCAATAGCAAGAAGCTAGCAGGCAAGGATTTCAGCAATGCTGTAATTTCAAATGGAGGTAAGTAATACCATACTTGTATCAATTTGATAATTTTAGGATTAAATGAAACCTGACTTAATATTAATAAACTTTAATGACAAAACACTAAATTGACACCAGTTTCCTATAGTGATATTACATTGGCAATGACACATATATAAAAAACTGTATCTGCACAAAAGCTTCATATAAAGGCACATGTAGATAGATAGACAATGAAAAATTGAGTACTACTAAGATTACACTAAAGAAGGGAAAACACTATAAAAGAATACATACAGAATAAATACTTCTGTAATGTCTGATAATACATGCGCAATATTATGAACTGTTGTAACTTTCTTCCAAAAAAGTTTTTAAACTGCATCATTTGAGCATGATAATAAATGCAAAGAAACTGTATTATTCTCCTGATTAAAATGCACTAATAGACTTTCATGTAAGTATAATAATCATCTTTGTTCTCAGTAGTTAAAATGATAGACAAGTTTTTCATCATCTCTTGCTTATTAAAAACCACAGACACAAAGAAAACTACATAGAAGCTAACACTTAAAAACGTGATTAGAAATGGACAAATAAGTACTTCTCATATAATATATATCCTTTATTTTTAAGGTAAAATCCCTGTGATTATATGAAGCTACAAATGTAAGCAGTTAACGTATGCACTTCAAAAAATATTAAATATGAGGAATTATCTATAAAACTTTTATTTTCTTTAAAGTCACAAATAGCACTCTGCAGTTGGTTTGAGAAGAAACTTAACTGGACACAAGAATTTGTGTTCTATCAACCAAGCCTATAAAAAACACTTTTGTAAACAGAACATCAGAAAAATTTAAAGCAGCTCTGTAAAGTTTTGTGAAAACTCAAGTGTGTACATGAACAACAGACTCTCTGCACATCACATTTGAGAGGGATGAAAAAGGAAAGCATTCAGGTCCACCTGACCTTGCCTTATAAAAATGTAGGTTGAAACATGCAGCTCCAACCTCAAGGGAGCCTATCCTCAGTTATGCAAAGTGATCATAGCCTGCCAAGTAGCAGCAGGAGATCCATCATTCTTCTCAATGTCACAGATGGGGGATGGACAACAAATGGATCACATGAATCCAAAACTGAGTGCCCATAGCCAAGTTGTAAAAAGAGAAGGTCTTCTTACTATTATACCATGGAATGAACAAGTATTATGTAATTTACTCAAAAGTTAAGTGAAAAAAGTACTCCAGACTCTACTTACAGCACAGCCATTTTGACTGGTGTGTCGTTGGTGTGTTAAAAATGGCTCAGTGAATTAGATGTATTTCCCTGTATTTTGACATTACCAGTAGCATGCATAATTCATAGTCAGATACCTCCAGTCAACTGGCCAACTCTACCTGCTCTTTTGCACCATAAATATGTGATTATTTGACAAGAAGGTAACTAATTAAACTCCTTTTTGAGTAGGAAGCAAACTCTATGTATTTTTTGTTTAAACAAAAAGGGTTTCAGTAATCCAAAAAAAAAAATCACCGATGTCTCAAAGTTTTGTGCTGGTAATAAAGTTCAAAACAGAGTAACTGCATGGAAACTTACTTCTAAACAGAAGTTAACAAAACAGGGGGAAAAAAAAAATCAAACAAAACTTTTAGCACCTGCTTATGCATTCAAAATAAAGCAAAAATGTAAGACATAAATTGAGACAGGCATGAGATCCTAAACTCTCAGCTGGACAATTTCAAGACTGTACAAATCCACTGCTCTGTCACATTAACTCTTGCTTATAATGTGCAATCAAATCCCACACGAGTACATTGCATGCTATACTCATTGTTTTAAAAATACATTGATAAACTGTAGTGACGTGTCACAGCACATTTATTTTGTCAAGTTCCAACTCCTAAATTTCTGTAGCTGATTATTCTACAGAAGTTTCCATACTTCTGGAAATTACATTTCTGTTAACAAACCGCATAATTACAAAAGGAATAATAAAAATATTTAAATAATAATATATATCTAATAGAAAGTTGAAGGTAGTTGCCTGCTTTCTCAACAAAGTAGGCAATTAGTAGGGTTGATAAACTGGAAAGAATATATGTTTCCTAATTTATCCACAGTAAACAGAACAGCAAGTCTCCATGGTTAGGGCTTGTGCACACACTTCTCTAAGTAAATCAGTAACTTGCACTGCATGACAAAACACAGTTAGTTCTTAAAATCTTTACAACATGTCTATTCCAGGTTAGTACACCAGGATCCCTTTTAGTCTATGTGGACTAAAACTGCTATGAATACAACTTTGACAATTACTTCAGTGAACAGTTATGCCTATTTCATTACAATAGCACTTAGGCAAATAGATTTAATTTGTTTTTCAAGCAAACACATGAGTATCCTCACAGCTCATACCTCCTGTAGCAATTTGTCTAATTTCTGCTGCAATTCAAGGAAGTATCGTGATGTGATGAGGCCCTGGCAGGATTTATCTAAACAATCACGAGCCAGTTCTGTGATCTGATGGTGGGTAAAACTCAGCACTCCATCTGCCAGGGGAAGGACATTCTCTGGAGAATGATTTGTTATAATGTCCCGAAGCCTCTCCTCCATCTGAGCTGTGGCCTAAAAGCAAACAAGACACATAATTCATGAAATCAGCTTTACATGAAATTAACAGCATCAAAGCTTACTTCTGATTCTGTGATGTTTTTGTACTGACTGCAAAGTTACCTAGCTGGACTGTCTGAAGTGACTGAAGCAACAAAGCAATCAAACAGGAAGTCAAAGGAACAGATTATTTTTTCCCCACTTTTCCACCCCAGAAAAGCAACAGCATTACTATGCTGCTATGCAGATCCTCGCCCTTGTGTGCCACCAGTGATTAGATGTGCACTAATCTTGTGATCATCATTAAAAGGAACTAAACAAACATTCAAGATTGCAAAGCTTCAAATACAATTAAAAAAAATTTTAAAAGTAAAGCACCTCATGGAAGTCCACATCATTCTGACAAAAATGCAGATACTACAAATCAGTGTATCACTCTTTTATTATAGTTTATGCCATTTAAGAATTTCACTGGGCAGAGTCTGAATGAACAACTGATTGATTAGAAGAACCATGGCCACACAGCTCCTGCCAGATGCAAGCTGCTAGACGTCTATGTTCCACAGAACCAACTGTCTGGTTCTAAAAAAACTCCATATGCCCAAATCCCCCTTAAAGATTAAAAGTTAATACCATATCTCTCAGTTCATATCTCAAACACTGAAAAAAGTGGGTTATACCACACTTCAGACTGCTGCTCTATCACTATGCAAATCCTGACAAATCTCATTTCGTATTTCTATGAAGAAACGTGAAGTTGTCTTGTTTTCTATTTCTAGGCACCCGTTAAAACAGTATCAACTTTACCTTATTTTATTTTCCAGGAGTCATCAAAATTCTAGGAGCAACCAGGAGTGCAGTGCTCAGAGCTACACACCCGCTTTTAGGAAGTTGTTTGAGTAGCAATCTTTGGATACAACAGTAACACACCCTCACTTTAGGGTCAAATGCACACAACAGTACAGAGATTTTCACAAGTAAAATAAATATATAGTGAGTATTTGTGAAAAGAATAAATGCCAGTAAAGGAAGGAATTCACAGGTAGATCAGTAGATGACATTGCAATAATTATTTCTGGTTTATAATTCAGTATGTGTTTGTCCCAAGTACACATCGCATAGTGGAATAAAATGTATTCTCACTTCACAACAATCAGGATACATTACCAACACGATTCATTTCATAACAAGTTCAGCAGCTTTGACAAACAAATGTCCAGTTCTCAGTAGGGATTATCTTTATTGTGATTTTACCTTTATAATAGGAGCTTAGTGATGCCTTATGAAACCCATTACAGGGTTGGATCATTCGTTCCCGTAACAAAAACATGACATACTTCAAACCTGTATAGTCTATCAATTTAGATACTGGGTATCTTCCATAAAACTCATTACCTTTGGGAACCTTTCTTTGTAGACATGGTTCATCATAATTATTTCACTGTCACAGCAGGAAGGAGAACGTCCAGGGCTGCAAGCAAAGCAAATTACCCTTTTAAAATAATTTCATCATGAACTTCTATTATTTTATTTTTGTACAATTTATTTGCAACAGAAGGTAAATGAAGTACATTCTCTCAACAGTGCACACTTGGATCCTTCCTGCAATTTCTGAGCATGCCCTAGAGACTATTCCATACACTTGACACCTAACTGTTAACTACGTTATTTTATTAGATTGTAACTAAGCTTCAGGTTACAGGCAGTTTTGTCACACTTGTGAGCATCACTTCTTTTCAAAAGAGTAAGAGACATATATAACTGCCAATTACAGCTGTACTTGCTCCTTTGAAAGTTGCATACAATCAAAATAGCAAGACCTAACCAAGTACTCCTTTAACTGCAAAAGAAAAGGTTGAAAAAAGTGCACCTTTTAAAAGAGATCTATCTGACGAGCAGATAAAGACAGCAATTTCCAACAGATAATGCTATATATTGTGTTAGTTCTATCAACATTGGTGCACCATGCCTGTAAGACAAGCACAAGACAGGCAAGAAAACAATCCAAAAAAGGTATTCGTGGCCTCAGCTAATGTAGAAAACTGGTTTTTACTATTATGAGCCTCCCTGTCCATAATAAATTCATTTCAATGTTCTCCACATGATTTTCCCAGCTTGATCCCGGGACACTGGCCCATTACACACCTAAAAGTTGTGTATCTCAAAGATGCCCATAAAGGGTATGCAATCTTCTAGAATTTACTTTATCATACCATGTACATACAGGTTTTTTGCATTAGCAGAAAATCGGACTCTTGGCTTTCTCAAAGAGCAAAAGTGAACACTAAAATTCATGCCAAGATATTACAATGGAGGTCCCAGAATGTGGACAACCTGCCACGAACATCCACAGGCAAATCCACTAGGGATCATGTAGGCACAATTTTATAACAAATAATAACAGCACTTTGAAAGCACAACCACCTTCCTCAAAACATTTGTCTCTTGTTTTTCCCCTGTGGCATTCATACTCATTGTGAGAGTTCAAAAGGAAGGTTTTAATTTTTAAGTGTTAAAAGCATAACAGAAATTTGATTAAAAACACAGGCAATAAACACGACACATCTTAAATCTGTAATCTTCTAATGAACTATTTGGTGTTTGTCATTCGCAGTAGTTATGCAGTTTCATGTAGGTAGCACCTACATTTGTCATGATAATTTACACAGATTTTATAATTTATTAGCAAAAGGATAGTGGAAATATATTCCACTAAAAAACCCTTATTCCTTAAGATTTGTATCCCTGTGAAAAGGTTTTTAAAATTTTGAAAGGATCAAAATGACAATCTGATATGTACTATCTTTTAAACTTCCAGTTCTTTGAAACTTGATCCATAAAATTAATCTGAATTTTACAACCTCAGCTATCCTGATAGTTTAGAACGGATCCTGGATAAAACACATCTTACTCAAATAGCCACTAGATACAAAATCAGAGGCCTAGTCTAAGGTCAATAAGTAAGCAGAGTTTGTGCTGGTTGAGGAAATTAAATAAGTGCATACTGATTCAGCCAACTATTCACTCCTGACAGTGTTTCTTTCCAGATATTCATAGGATAGAAATACATTTTTAATTATTTTTGCAAATAAAGACTGAACAGTTTGAATTCTGGAAGAGAACTAGTGCAGTAAGATGAATAATGACTAGCTCACTGAGACAGCTCATGCAGGTTAGTTACCTTCATTAAGATCTATCTTCCACTGCTTACCAATGAAGTAAGTAATAATCAAAAGCAGCTGCAGGAATATACAAGGACTGTTTATAATTGAGCCTTAAATGCCTTCTTCAGAAATTTCCATAGTAGCAAATCCTGTGAGTGTACAGAACCATGATGCTCCAGACTGTGAATTTTAAGTCCAACTCTTACTTTTAGATAAATAAAAAATCACCTGAGACTTCGGGACCGAGGGCGCATCGCAGTAGTCCTGCATCTGTTATCACTGGCAATGCTCTCAGT
Source organism: Turnix velox (assembly GCA_013400935.1). NCBI lineage: Eukaryota > Metazoa > Chordata > Aves > Charadriiformes > Turnicidae > Turnix > Turnix velox. The sequence continues at coordinate 52,939 of VZTY01003281.1, forward strand.
GGTACAGAAATGTTTAGACAGAAAGTGTAGTTCATCAGGTGTAGGTTGGTAAGGTAGCTGATGTAATTTTTCTTGGGATGAGCAGGATGACTACAAAAGCAGAAGAGAACACAAGAATCAATTAGAGATGGGAAAAAAATATTCAAGACCAGTATCAGTGCCCATTAATAAAAGCTAGCTAATTTAAAATTTGTAGCTTCTGTTTTCAATGCCTATCAATTTCAAGAAAATAAATAATTGGTCTCAAATAACGAGGTATAAAATATCTTCTACTTCAGTACCAGAAGAAAGAGGTATTACACAGCAAAGATGACAGATGTCAGTAACACACATCAATATATAAGACTAGTTAAAATATGGCCTGCTGAAAATTGTGTCAGAGAGCAAAGTATGATAACCGCAGAATAGAACTTACTGCTACAATAAATGGCAAAACTATATAATGAAAGTGCTACAGTACCTAAGTTTAAATCATTGATGATTTTTAAAATAAAATATAACATAAATTATCAATGTCAAAAATCATATTCCACTTTCTTGCAGAATCATGTGCATACAAAATGAAGTGAAAGAGTTTAATATTTTATCAAGACAGGTTCTGTGGCTGACAAAAGTGAAAAGGGATTGCATTCAAGTCATCCAATTAGTATAAAAATAGAAGATGTAGACAAGCATGAAATAGGAAATGCTGGAGCAAAATTGTTTATATAAAGCCACACACTACATAGAGTAGTGCAGGTATGCTATCATGTTTTACTGTATTATGCAGCATGGCTAGTTTTTTAAATCACATTAAATGTCTGGAGGTAGAACTGAAACTACTTCCCTGAGCCTTGATTTGGATTCTTACAAAGAAAATACACACAGTTCAATGATTTGTACTTGCTAATGTCCACCTAAAAGCACTAAAAGAGAAATGCTCTATTGTTTCTGGCAACCAAACTAGTTTTCAACATAGCTAATTTACAAATTAAAAAAAAAAAAAAGAAAAAACCATAAAACAAAGAGTTTTATAACATAAACGTAAAATAAGAATTGATCATAATGTTGTGATGACTACATTTTATCAGCATATAAGACAGAGAATTCAACAATTTCACAAGAGACAGAACACAAGTGAAAAATTAATTGCAACCTTTAAGGTAAAAAAAAGTTAAAGACAAAAAAATCTTTTTTTAAAGACAAAAAATCTTTTGAAGATTCACAGTTGTATCTACAAGGACTACACCCTCTATTGAAGGAGACTAAATGCAACTATCAAAATCACAACTAGTTCTTATTTTCAAAGCAGGCTTCCTTCACAGCTCTATCTCTCAGTCACTAAAGTGTGACTACCACCACAGACAGCTTAGTTCCGTTTTGTAACACAACCCAGTACTTCCTCTCCAGTACAGGGATGCGCGTGACATGCAGATGTACAGATACACACTCTTCCCACTGTCTTAGTAGTAAAGCAAGATCTTCTGAACTGTCATGATGCATGTCAGGTGTCATATGGTACATGCATGGCAGATAAGCTAATACAAGATCACATCAAAAGAACTGCTCTAGCAGGCAAAACTTAAAAATTTAGACTTACATTTATCCTATTAGGTATTCCAAAGGATTTTTCTATTTGAATTATAGTCATGCAAAATGCTAAATATCTAATCTATTATCATGCACTGACACCTCACTATCACAAGAGAAAAGACAGGCAAATGCATGATTCCCATTTGGATGTGGATGAAATCATGTCACATCATGGTTTTTCTTTCTATTTGTTATCAAGGCAGTCTCTAACTCTCCTAACTGCTATACAGTTAAGGACTGTATAGTTAAGGACTTTCTCCGAAAGTCCCACATGTCAAAGGTGGGCAGCAAAACACTTAAATTTACTGCTAGAGAATACCACTATGCAAAGCAAGCATTGCCTGAAGTTCTATTCTACTAACAAAACTACATTACTTTTCTGACCACCTTCTCTTAAGAGAAGCAAGTTACATTTGTGATGAAGCAAATAAATCTATTAGCTCAACAAAGTGGACACTTACAGAAACAGTTGAGCTGGGCGTATTTGTACCATAGCCAGAAGAAGGGAGAGAAGCCAAAGACCAGCGGCGACCATCAGTCCTGTCGTGAAGCAAAGTTTAGTCAAGTGAACTTGCAGTATCCAGTATAAAAACATCTGTGGAAGTTGCATTCCAAAAGCATGAAATAAACAGGGTTTTTTAAGAAAGAGTAAACTTTCACTAGGGACCACAATAAACAAGCTTTCAGTAATGATGACTTAGGCTACGTGTTTATTATTTTTTTACTTCACTCTTCTAGTTTAAAAAATGTATCAGATGGAACAATCAGAAAGATAATAAACAGCTCCACAGAATTCGTGTCTCTCAGAAATGGTTAACAGGGAGTCTACACAACTCTCAGGTCCATCAGATGAAAATTAATGCAAAGCAAATTAAAAAAACTTGTAAATAAATGCAGACACAAAGCTCTGATTCATAAAATAACCACTATGATTTGCTTTGAATATGAAGTAGTACTGTCCTAATTAACATCAGTACAGGTTACCAGCAAAGTAGCACACTAATTTCTAATAACTGCAAAGGATGATTACATAAAAATAAACTTGTTAAATGTTAGATATGTAAATCAGAAAAAAAAGAACTGCAGCAAAAACCCATGCTCACTTAAAAATTAAACAAACCAAAACTAACTTCTGCTCTTCACTGCTTGAAGTTACCTACACATAGACAATATGGAACTTGAACATTCAATGTGACAAACCAAGAAACAATCATAGCAGTCACATTTGGATTTTTGAGGAGGTAACACTTACCTATCATTTCGGTGCCCATGACTGGTGTACCATTGTAACAAATATGTTAAAAAAAGCAAAGTAATACATAAATAAGTAACAGGGCAGGTTTTCATTAACAAGTGATAGCGAGGGAAAGGAAAAAGGAGAATTGAAGCTCTGCTTTACAGCCAGTAAAAATATAATCTCTCAAATTTGATTTACACAAGTAATATAACTCCATAAAGGAGAAAAGAAGTCATGCCAAATCAGAAAACTTAAACCTCTTGATGCAGCTTTCCTAACTTTCAAACTCACAAGACAAAATAAAAAATGAGAGCTTCAATCCAAGTCTCTGGACTTTCAATACATTCAATGTGAGAAAACTGAAGTACATAATTAATGTTAAAATATAAAGAGAACATGTGTCAGAGGGACTACTGACTGTATCAAAAATTGAACACTGGAAAAAATTCCTCCTTCAAAATTTTGTTTTTAATTCACTAATTCTACTCCTTTCTTCCCTTTTCCCTGTATGCTTAAGCTACATCCACACGAATGAACAATTATAAAAGTTTTCTCTTCAGCTAAGTAACTTCCACAGCTAACTACATTTACAGTTGAAAGAAAAGTACTTGGAAGGCATTTAAATATGGGTGAGACCCATACATTCTGCTGCTGTGACACCATAAGTACCTCCTCACTGAGCAGAGCTGCTGCATCCCACAGCAATTCTCACACAGAAAAGCCATCAAGAGTGGGAACGGGATATCACACAAATTTGTTACATGTGAAACAAACATGAAAGAATAAGAGGCATCCATAAAGGAGAAAGGAAAGAAGGGTAGTATTTTCTCTGGAGTCCCACATGCTGCTCGTCCTTGCCCTGCAGTGAAGACCTGCACGCTTCCCAGTGGCTCAGGAAAGCCAGATATGTGACATAACCATAGGCTTGCAGATGTTGGACTTAAATGTAGAACAGGTCTAAGCAGCGTCTACCAGAGATACAGGCTATTCCTGGGCACTGATCCACCCACCAGTTGAGTGCAGAGGAGGGTGACACTCCTGTTCATTGCTAAAGGGCTGAAGGAAGACTGCCGCTGACCCAGCACACTGGCTGGCAGCATTGCAGAGGGCCACTTTCCAGCTGCTGCTGAAGAGAAAAAGCTATGTGCTCCTTGAACTTTACCTGTGACACACATTCACACACATGCCTCTCTGTCCTTCCCCTCCTTTGTATTGCCATTAAATATGCAAAACATAACAGAAATGGCATGAAGTAGTTTGAGAACAGCTCTCATGAACAACCGCCCACTTTCAAGCAAAACAAATTCTATCACAGGCTATATGACAACCATCATGAAACAAATGCCAAATCCATTAAAAACTTTTCCGTTAGTAGTGTCTGAAGCTTAAATGTCATCAAACATTTTCAGTATAAACATAGAAGAATATCAGTTTTCATAAAAAACTGCTCTAAAGAAGTTTGCTGAATCTAAGGAAGCAGTGAGATATTTTGAAATCACAAAAGCTTCTCATGGTAGCATTTTTTTTAATAAAAAACTATTTAGAGGCCATTATAGGTCTCTAAAAATGGTCAAAACCCAAATGAAACACTGATACTCATTTTCTCATGAATATAAAAGTTTGCAAAATCATAGTGAAGCAAACTTTCTGCTGATTGTGGGTGAGGAAGGAATACTACTTCCTGTCAGCTGTATTTGTAAGCGATACTCAATCTTTCACATCTGCTTTTTCCATTTTAAGGTATTTCTGGATTTAATGAATCTTACTAAAAATATACTCATAAACAAAATTAATCTAAGAAGAGGTAGTATCTTTTTAAAAAGGGAAATCTACAAGGAAGTAGATTCAAAAGAAAAACTCAATTCTAATGGGTTAATTATAGAAGTCACACCACATGCTACTAGAAAGATTGACACGATTGACTGTCACGTATGAACTGCATTCAGATAAAAGGAATACACATGTAAACTTGTTCTCATTGGCTTTTAAAAAGAGTTAAGCCATTTACTTGCATTTACTTTACAGACCTTATGTGCTACTTTACTGATCTCACAAAATAATAAAACTAAAACCATAGCAGCAAGAGCCTTCTCATTGCAAGATGCATAGTTACATGAGTCACACTCCAAATTATATTTTCTGTATCTATGCTCTTGGGTCAACATGTAAACTCTGTCTGCCTTCCCAAAGCTTAGAATTAATAAACTTATTACTTCAGACAGCCTGATAAGCTGTTAAGTGAGAGGGAAACATACAGGCATAAACAGGCAGCCTCCCACAACATGCCATTAACTTTGGTTACTATTAATTTAATAATTTATTTCACAGATCATCTTGAATTCTCTTAAAATACTAGTATTAATTAATCCTCACAACACCTATGACAGAGCTGACTGTCTGAGTGTCTCGCAGATGAACAGGTCAAGGTCAAGTATTAAAAGGTACAGTGACAGTATTAGAGCTGGCAGTAAAATCAGGCCCTTAACTCAGAACCTCTATAATAACACTCTTGCAAGAGACAAACATCTTACATTTTTAAGGAAAAAAGTAATAACAGAATCACAGATGTAGATTTCCTCATAGCTCAATTAATGAGTTGCATTTATTACAATTAAATATTATTTTAAAAATTCAAAATAAATTGCATTGTATCAATCATCCAGTAAAAATTTGTTGCAACTGAGGTTTAGGAGGGCTTACATAAAATACCACTTGACACCTTACATGACAAGCTTGCGAATATATTTGCAATCATGTTTTATTATCTGGGTCCAGCAGCATTTGCTCTATGCAAAATGCACACTGCACACTACAATCAACCTCTTACCTTCGTGCAAAAGAAAAATGAGCTGAGGCACTGGGAGAAAAGTTCCTAGGGCTATCCTGAGGACTATTTCCTGTTGGAGCAGATACACAAAAAACAATTATTAGAGGAAAAAAACAAACCAAACCAACCAAACAAAAAACAATCCACTAAAAACAATGAGACACATTAATCCAAGCATTTCCAAGCAGATGAGAAACTTAATTTTTTAATTGCTTCTGTTATAGCACTTGAGAAAACAAACTCTAAAAGAGAACCTTAGTTCAATTGATTTACATATGATTTTTAATCATCAGATTATACAACCCCTACAAAATCCTCTATTCAGTCCTATAATTTTAGAATTCTGGAATCTGAAAAGATAGTGTATTACCATGCTGATTTTCAATGCCAGCAACAAGTTGGGGGTTTTTTCATTAAAAAAATTAGAAAAAAATCACACAAAACATTTGAAAGGTAGAAAAAAAATCACTAGCAGCATGATATATCCCTTATAAAAAGCCTGTTGTGCATTTCCATGAAGGTCTACTGCTGTTTTTGCATTGTTTTTTTTCCTAACTCCAAACACAAACCCACAGACATACTCAACAATTACTTCCTTCTTCTTAGTTCTGTTATACCAATCTATGGGAAGGTGACCACTCTCTGTGACAAAAAGAAGCAGCTACACAATCTGAACAGGTTCTCACTTTAGGGCCTGCTACTTTTTCATATCAAAGCACCTGAGTTCTACCTGACCAGCAGGAAACAGAAAGAAGACAGCTGCTGAGAGCTGCTGCTGCCACCTTGGCCCCATAGTATTACTCGAGGAGATAAGTATCTAAAGAATAAAGATAACTCCTGGAAAAAAACCAAATAAAAGCAAATTGACAAGAACAAAGTGTACAAGCAAACAAAAATCCAAACCTGCTAAAACAATTCAATTTAAAGTACAACTGGCAGATATCTAAATATCTTTCCTTAAATAGCTAACAGACTGAAACAATAACAATATATTTTAAAAATGTATTTATTGTAGTGCCTTTATTTTGGATAAAAAGATGACTAAAATTAAACAGAAAAAGCACTTATGTACCCTTTTAGAAATAACATTTAGCTTTTGAGGAGAAAATTACTAGGTACATGTTAAAAGGCCAGTACAATAGAATAAGTACTTAAAGGACTTCAAGTTGCCTTGATTACTACTTTAGTTTTTGAATTAACACTGCTTACATCATAGTGATGTCTTGAACAGAACCCATTAGCTCTATACAAGAAAGGGTAATCACAGATCTGTTAGGTAGAAAATGCAGAGAAATTCCCCTCTACCTTTTTTTTTCCTGCTAGAACCAGATGCAAGATGCTTTTTGACCTGTGCTTGAATCACATTTTGGCAGCTGCTCTTCCTATGGACTCGAGAGACAAGGCTTCCACTCTCACTGGCCAGTATGTCCAAGTTCCCCTCTCCCCACATCCATTTATCACAACCAAATTGCATCTTTCTGACATTCCCTCCTCCCTCTCAAGACCTCAGTTTGTTCATTACCCCCTCTGACACTTCTGAGGGCCTCAATAATTTCAAGGTGGCAAGGATTTCTGTTCCTTGAAGGGGGAGGAGGGAGCACGGGTGAACAGTGGAAATCTGAGGCCACAGTTGTGGCGCAGATTTCAATTTTTATTTTATTTATACAATCTATTCTTGTCCTGCATGAACTTCAAACACCAAATTACTATGAGCAATGGTTCATTTAATTTAACAGGCAACTGGATTTATTTTCCTGTTATTTGATAAAGATAAGCTAAAAATAAAATTTTAACACTGTACAGACAAAATATGGCTATACAGGCTCTAGGTACTGCACATGAAAAAAACTCCCTGTAATTTACAGGTTTTGTGGACTTAGTTACAATCAAAAAGAGATGTTACCTCAAACTCTGGCAGAAAAGCAGAAAATTAGGTTTAATGCAACAAGATCTACACAGTTTTTGTCAGGAAATAACTGAATAAAGCAGCATATGGGGGTTTGTAAACAAATTACATTCCTTTGATAGCCTTTTTTGAATTAAATTCGGATATACACACATATTTAATGCATTTCAAGGACATGCAGTTAGAACAGTCCATAAGTTAGAACACACACAAAGTTCACAAGAAGCAAAAATCACAATGGTAGAAGCAGTAATTTCAATACTGCAAGCTACTGCACCAGAATCAACAACCATCACTTCCTTGCAGACAAAACCTTAAGAACTCTTACTCTGCAAGTACTGTTTCCAACAGCAAACAAGCTCTTAAAGTAACAAAAATTTCAAAGTTGTATATGCAATATCTACATACTAAATCTTGCAGCTTTATTTAGCAGAACTCAGACAAGCCTGGAAAAAGAGAATGAAAAACCAACCTCCAAATGACTACAGAAACAGCTAGCACTATTATGGGGTTAAGCGTGGTATTCCAAACAAGCAAAATAGGTTAGAAGCAGAGTCTTGTTTGTGACATTCATCCATTACAGCATTCATCTTTCCCATCTGCAAGTCAATACCTGGGAGATTTTCAAATAAAAACCAGCGCCAGTTAACTATCCATATGTACAATGTTTATTAGTCAAACACCCCTGTTCTTCAGGATCTGCTGCCAGAAGTACATTTTAGACCTAAGCTCTCTCTATGCTGCTGAGATTATCGTGATGTTTCTGACCTAGTAAACAAACCTGACTGGTGGTCAGGCATTAGGTATGTAATTCAATCCTCTGGGAGACACAATGAATTGGCAATCAAAAGTCAAAACAGTATCTCATGACAACACAGAGTTGCTTATTTTGTGAGAAGCCACTCTTAAGAAAACTGTATCAAGAGTAATTAAATTGTGATTATTTTGAAAGTAGTTTTACAAAGTCCTCTGTCTTTGCCACAGAGAGAAAGGCATTTCAAATATTTTAAAAGGTGCATGTTACAATCGCGGTAAGTAATCAGGAAATATCAGATCACAAATTCCTGATGGATCAAAGACAAACCTATTTTGAAGTCTTGATGTCATTATTTGATGTTTTTTAAAACCAACCACCACAGAATGGCTCCACAATAATAAATAATACACATAATATGACAATACATGCTGCTGCATCCATTTTATTAGAGGTGAATCCATCCATGCTGTAAAGTGAACACCACAAGAAATCATCCATCAACAGTTACAAGTCTGACTTGTAACAGTTACAAGTCTCACATAACAGACAATGCCAGGTAGAAGAATACAAAACTGGGCAGCAGATTCAGTTAGAATACACCTGCAGTTGCCTTCCACTGAAGTACAGAGGTAAAGAGCTCAAGCCATTTCAAAACCCAGACTAATCAAATGCTTCCCACCAGTAAGTGATTTCATCCAGTAACAGAAAAGGTTTGTACAGTCCTTAAATTCTTCTGCCAGGATTTTTTGCATGTTCTGACAACCACTTAAAATACTGGCAGTTGTATCTACACGTAACTTACCACTTAAACTTTTCTCTCCTGTCCTTAAACTAAGATAAGACTAGAAGATGCACTAAAGCTGCTCGGTTTTACTTCAACAAAAATCATGACTGAACTGTAGCAAAACAATTTCTATTACTTTACAAGTGGCAGGAGGCAAAACTGTGATACTGTATTATTTCCCTTTATCTTGTATTATCCCTTTATACTGTATTATATCCCTTTAAAAAACAATATTCAGAATGCTGCTTTAATAGTAACTTTTTGTCCCTGCCATGCTTGGTGAACAATTCTTCAGGAACCCTCACAGTCTGGTATACATAGCCACCTCTTACTTCCTTTCCCATTCCATGATTTAAACATTTCTATGAGCTTCTCAGTTTTTCTGCTACTAAGGCAAGCAAGGAATAGCATTTCAGTCTCATACAAAAAGTCCTCATATTCTATCCACCAGCCTTTCTCCCACGATTCCACCTGACTACATATGACCATAAAAGCACACAGTATTCCAGATGAAATACAGCCAGGACATTTTACAGTCTTCCCTAATTCAACTTAAAAATCACTGCCTCTATGTATCTTCAGAAAGTGAATTTTCAAATGGTACCCTAGACCAATCCCTGCAAACTTCATCAGATACAGAAAACGCTACCAGGTTCTTCCTTAAATTCCTCCTAACAGATGGTAGCACAGCTAAACAGAACACATCTGCTACTGACCCTCCAGCACAAAATGCTGCATATCCTTAAGATCCTTCAGTCACTTCAGCATAGTTTCCCAGTGCTGCTTCATGTTGGATGTCATCCAAATTTACATTAGCTATAGTAACTTTATGCTAATATCATACTTAAGATTAAAAAGGTTTGGCCACATACAAAAACCTGAAGACTCGACTGGTAACCTCTACATCCTAATATTTATCATTTGAGCACAGTTCACATCTTCCTCCCTTTAAATAATTTCCTGCTTATCTTGCAGTTCTTGTACCAGCACCTGTCATCCCAGTGGCACAGTATGAAAGATTTCACTAAAATACAGGCAAGTAAGCGCTGCTTCTAACAGTTAAACCCTGTTCTACAGCAGATACAGTGAAACAGTACCACACGTGACTATTAATCATTAGGGGTTAGTACCACCCACAGGAACAAGCACCAGTGACCACCTAGGTTGGGACACCTGAATGCTCTGACTTGCTAAAGATTGTAATCAGGCACTTCAAACGCTGGGAAATGCATATGACCTGCCTCACAAGGCAGCAAGCAGTCAGCTTCAAAAGCCCATTAATGACCTGGACATCAGATTTTATTCAAGCCAATGCTGCAATCCTTCACTTCCCCTAATTCTGAATGTACCTACTGTTTATCCAAAAGTTAAGAGCTTCCAGCCCAGACACTACAGGCAAGTATGTCCAAACAAACAAGCTAAGACAGTTACTAGTAATTATGGAGGTTTTAACTGGAAGAAATTACCTGGTATAGATTTGTTTTCCATTTTCACAAGAAAGAAAGACTTTATGTAGTGAAAGATGATACAATTCATGAAATATTTTATGATCTTTACACATACGCATAAGGAGACTTCAGCTGCATACTAAGAATCTGCCTTTCTCTCAACACAAATTATTCCCATAGGTAGCTAACGATCCCACAGAGAGAAAAAGGGTATTACATGTATTGTATTAGTAATTAATGTAGTTAACAGGCATGTATTTGCTGTATACATTGTTTTTTTCCTATTACCTTTTTAGCCTCAGAACTCAGACCTCTCTGCATACTTCCTAGTCTTGGACTATGAAGTCATTATTTCAGCCTGTGAGTCTTCATGGTTGCCATCCATGACCTAGAAATCAATCTACCCTTTTTTGACAGTGCTACTCATGCACTGTTTACACCCTGCAGTACATACTTAGAGTGGTGCTGTCTCACTTGTCTCTCCTTCCCACCCTACCACATGACTCTGGGGATGACTGAGATTGTAAGGCTAACAGTTAAAATCTTATATGTGTTCAGTGTTTCTTCCATTAAGCTTACATCTCTTAAGATTAATAGCATACTCTTCTCTAGAAACAACGCTTTATTATTCCCAGAGGAAATAATGAAAATTGGGGAGGAGAATGTGGAAATTTTTTCCTAAGACCTTCATATGACTTTCACATACAGGACCCCATCAACATCTAACCTCAGGCCACTAGTTCCCAAATAGTATCTATGTAAACCATAAACCAGCCAGTGCCTTCAGTTTAGACTGCATCTGGGAGAAAAAACAGGACTGCAAGGAAGAATGTGGGTCTGAAATTCACCTTGAAGAATTATCATTAAGTTCAAGAAGCTTCTCTTCTACAATAGAGCAATGCTGTTCATATCTGTTTTGGCTAACTGTAATCCAGATTGTTGTTATTCCCTCATAGCACTCATGGCCTCATGGCCTTTCAGGAGGTCTGAAGTAATGGCACACCTTTCTGAAGGTGCAGCCAGATCTCTAAATGATTGCTCTGCAAATACAAACATGAAAACGTTCTTGAACAAAGCCATAGATGTTGGCATTAATGCTAATGTAGCGCACACTAAGAGAGCTCCACCTTCAGACACCTAACACACCTTCATGCATTTTCTTCAGTTGACAGTGAGAATGCATACCACACTCCTGCTGTCAGAGATGTGGTCACGTGGTGAGGTAAAAAGCAGGTATGTGATGCAAGCAAAGATAAACATTTATTTTGCCTGTTGTTCCAGTAAGGAATAGATTACCATGGAAGGGAACAGGCTAATTGTAGATTGAATGGTATCCTCCCAAAGGATTAAAATACTGGCTATCTCTGAGGCACTGACTTCTCTAACAATGTAAACAATCTTATTACAACTATACAGGAAAGGCCCAGGTTACAGCTGAAGATGATCAATATGGTAAATAATAGAAGTCGATCCTCCTGAGTGGATTTTGAAGAGTCTGACAATCTTGATTACATTCAACTGGAATAGTCCATAATAAAGGGATAAGACCTGCAGTAACAACAAAGAATGTACTAACAAGAGCAGGTAATCAAGAACCTACTCCACTTAAATAAGAGATCTAACGGAAAAGGGCAACAGCTATCCAGAGACAGCTGGAGTACTCCAGCAGTAGGAAGTAGAGTAGCAGGATACTATAAAAAAAACAGAGCTGACACAAAGGCATTGACAACACATAAACCAAAGCCAAAATGTGTACTGCTTTCCAAAGGACTTCAGTATATTAGTCCAGACTACACATTTGAAAAGGAAATACAAGACAGACATCTCCTTGAGCCAGAACCCAGCCAAATGATAAATCACCACATACTCTCCTCACTCAAAATAGGAGATCTTCCTATCAAAGTACCACAAAGAATCTGTAAAATATAATCCATTCTTGGTCTGGAACCAGGAAAAAAAACAACAACACAAAACCTGTGTCTTGCACAGGGTCACTGCGGTCCCCAAGGAATTAGAAAGGTAAGAGAGGGGAACACAGCATATAGTGAGGTAAAGCTTTCAGAGCCGACACATCCACCAGTGCTTTCGACTTTCTGAAAGAGTCACAGAAGCATTTTAGCCTTTTTCCAAAGAAGATGAAGCTGGACTGAACAAGCTGATGGTTTGGGTTTGCTGCAACCTCCTTCTCCTACAGTCAGGATGCATGCTACACAGAACTGAGTGAGAAAGGAATGATACATAAAAGGTGCCATATGAAGGAACTTATGTTTCCAAACACAGGTTAGACTCAGCCAAGAAACTAGTCTCTTCCTTTGACAGTCCAGTGGCAAGCAATTAAGTGATGAAATTATGTCAACTGCTAGTAACCAAGCAGATGAGTGCTGGTGCAACAGATTAACCAGGGCAGATTCTTTGCAGGAAATTTAACTCAAACAGGACTCAAGAAAAACTTTTCTGAAGTCTCTCCAGAGACCACTATATTTTGCTTAATCTTACCAGGACATGTTTGTAAAAGAGTGCATGATATCATCATGTTTCAGCCAAGGATACTCTAACAAACATGTTTTCAGGGAATGGGAGCAATGCCACTTTGCTGCACAAAAGCTCGATCCATTCCCTAGGATTGGAAACTATCTGCTTCCAATTCTGCTTCTACTGTTTCCTCCTCCAACAGAAAAATTAGTAAGTAAACCATGAAGGTGTTGAAGAGGGCAATCTCCAGTTCCTCCGAGACTTGAAGCTTGTAGTATGTTATGAGCTGTTGGGGGATGGGCACAGGCTAGGGAGTTAACGACTGCCATCAAGTTCTCGAGCAAGACAAAAACATCCATCGAGGCCTGAGGCAGACCTCGCCAGGTTGGAGCCATAGCCGCGTGACAACCTTGACGATCGTGTATGTCCTTGGAGGCCTGGGGGAGTGCTGAGGAACTAGTGAACAAAGAACTCGTGGTCAACTGTGCTAACCATAGCTGTATATAAGCATGTCTGATGCTCTAAACAAACAGATTCTGGCTGATCACATTGATCATGATTGTCAGCCCCTTCTTGTGATAATGAGCTGCTGGCAGAAAGCTCTAGTGCGGGCTGCAAAACACAAATCAGAGAACTTCCTTGGTAGACTCTCATCATTCACAGCTACTTTCCAGAGGCAGTAAAAGAGGACCCTAAAATCTACCTACACAGACAGGAGATATACCAGGTTCTCTCAATTCAGTAAAGGATGCTGCTCCTACTTAGACAAGGACTGCATTCATTCAAAAACAAATAAACCCAGCACAGCACAAATAAACCCAGTCACACCCCTCCACTGCACTTCACAAGAAACCAGGCCTCCAATACAGGTCACTACAGGGAGCATTGAAGCATGCTGAGTGTGCCCATGTCAGTGCAGCAGGAACTGATGGCTATACTGATAGCAGTAAGAATACCAGAAAGCACCACCTCTAAAAATCCACATCATCTCTTAAGCCTGTGGTTACAAAAATTTATATATATTTAATACCCAACACGCTGAATTGCTTATGTAGACAAAAATTCCTAACTTAAGGGGCTTTGCTGTGCTTTTAACAACAAAATTTGCATCCTTTATTTTTTCCTAATTTGTGATAGGATGACAATTACATTGATTCAAAGCATAAATTAAAAATTAAAAAATTTGCTGACAGGTCAATTTCAGGTAGTATATAATTGATCAACTAGATAAAGGAGAAGATCTATCATGGGTGACTCTGAGCACACTGTACCTTCAAATTGCCCCTTCAGGGTATTAGTCGAGGCACACTAGCCAGCTGAGCCACGAGCCAATGGTTGTATGAATACTTACTGTAATTAGGCAAGCTAGTAACAGAGCCCAGCATACACAAGCAAAATTTCATCATATGTGTGTTATTTCCTAGTGTTTAAGTATTGTTGCAGAATGCATCAGTATTAAAATAATCTGTATCCTGGATATACATGAGAAGTTTTCCTGATTAGGTTTCTGAATACACAATATACTTTTGAGTTTAAGGAAACAAGCAGTTTATGATTAACCTATCTTAATCCTTGTAGTGTTAATTTTCCACCTCCAGAGCTGTTTGCCAATAGCTGTGACACCCACAATATTATTTCCCTTTTATGGTTTAAGAAATTGATTCAAAAAGATGCAGCAAGTAGCTGAAAGTACAGAGTCACTGCCAGATAGGAACCCTTTGGCATTTATCAAACACACAACCAATTCAGGCCCCAAATAATGCATGCTGGTCACTTACAAAGACTGTTAGGCCACTGCTGATCTAAACCACCAGTTTCTAGACACACAGAGTCACTCACAGCAGCAGCCACCCCAGTTCTCACAGCAATCATTGCTACTGCTCTCCTCAAGTCAGCACAGTGCAAGTAAAGAGTCTTTATACGCTCATCACAGATCCTCAGTTACAAATGGTAATTTCTATGTCTGGGAGACTGAAAGAGTAACCTCAGATATTCCAACACTTCATTTTTCAGTTTTAAAATGGTCTGCACCTATTTTCCTTCATTTGTTTCTTTAAATGCTCTGCTGCATTGAACTCTTCACAAATCATGTCCTCTGCATTCCTGGTTGTGATAGCCTGCTGCTTGAAGTGAAATCCACCACCAGATCTTCTCTAATAATGTTGCCTCCACAAAAAACTGAAGATGTCATGCTGAACTCACCATCGTCTTCAAAAATTCAACTGAAACTCTGCACTTTCTCTTTCAGCACCCATCTGAAAGCAGCTCCCTGAAGCATTAAGTGTCACTGCCTACGCAAGAACTGGTGCAGGGTTTTAATTTAGACAGTTACAGTCAATTCCCCAAGCCAATAAACAATAAACTTTAGCAGAGATGTGTTCTGATATGCTACAATTGTTGCGTTTTAAAATTAAAACAATGATCATCAATACAGTATTTATGAACTTCTATACAATCTTCAGAAGTGTTTCAGAAGCAAAGTTTGGATGGATTGATATGCAACTTTTTGCTACTACAGTGGAAAGAAAAAGTAGTGGGGCAGAGGATTTTCTTGTTTTCTCTCCCTCATATAGATATTTTAAGAATTCACTACTAAAAATAGCAGCATAGATTAAAAAAAAAAAAAATAACCTGCATGAGCTAAGAGCGGTGAGTGGGGCCGAGGCAGAGCTGGAGACTGGCCATTGCCCATCAAACTCTTCCTGCTGCTGGTTCTGCAGCTGTAGGCAAAAAAGAGGAAAGAAGACATTAGCATGAGAAATACAGCATGTACACCATATGGACATTTTGAAATTCTGCTACTTTATTCCTTCACTTCCCAGTCTCCTATTAAAATCAGAGCTATTGCTGTTTCTGTAGGCATGTCCAGGAAGTCTACAATCATACAGGATAATAACAGTTTCCAAAGAAAATGCATCATGGATCCTTCTCAGTCTTGAACATTTGCTGTTCTGTACAAAGACCAGCATTCCCCTGCAGAGGCATTTACAAAACATCCTTCTCTAACTGCAACTTCTCTCTCTCTGTACTTTTAATATTACTTAAAAATACACTAACGTGACATGAAAAACAGACTCAAGTTTAAAACCACCATTCAGTGATTAATCTACCTCTGTGGATCCAAATCACAAGGAACAAAGAGAAATAATTAATCAATTTGAGAATGATACAATAATTATAAACCTAATTATTGAAAAAATTCACATCTGTGCCTTTTGTTAACAGAACAGATGATGCCTAGGATAATGCATTTTTTTGTTCAACCGTTTTTTATCTGCAAAGCCACTAACTTCTTGCATCTCAAAATCATTAGGTGAGATAAATAGTAAATTAACACATGTATTAAACTTGGGAAAGGGAACATTTTTCTTCAATACTTCATACAGTTTAAAACCCCCTCTTTCTACTGTAAACATTATTTTCACACAAATTCTCAACACAGCAAACATTCATACACAAGGAAAATAGCATTCTGAATTTAAAGGGACCATAACTGTGTATAAATCTAAGCGCATACGCTAGTATTTATTGTACTACCATCAGAATTTCTTCTTCAAGCTTTAGAAAGAAGCACTCCAAAGGGAAAAACTCATACACAAAACCATTTCATAATGACAGTATTGAGAAGCAGGTACAGATCATATTTGTAGATGTCTCAAAAAATTAAGTCTGTAACATCATTACTTCTATGTAACAGCCAGAAAGCAAGGCTGATCAGTCTTCATGTGGTTTAATCAAATAGAGTACCATCACCTAAAAACTGGATTAGGTACACATTCAATATCCAATTAGACAACAATTTCAAAGCTGGTTCCTCCATATCTAAATATTGACCAGGTGGAGACTCATTTTAATTCTCTTACCTAAGCCAAATTATTTTACATTCATAGATTGCCACTGTAATTTTGGAAATTTTTCATCTTTTATACTACAGAAAGCATGCTTTATCTACTCTTCTATCCACTTGTTTTTGGAAGCTTGAATAACTGCTCCATTTCAATTCTCCAATATAAAACTGAATCCAGCAGGAACTTTTGATGCTCATTAGGCACATGAACTGCATCTATTGTTGATGACATCACTGTGGTGCAGGCTGGAGTTAAGAGACCCCATTACATGAATTTAAAGTAGCTGAAGTTTGAACCTAAGATCACCATATCCCCTGTCATAAGGAAGGAATACAGTTTAACCATCTAATCCCAGGATATGTTCTCAGCAAACCAAACATTACTGTAAACAAATTATTGGCTCGCTTCACTCATTTTGCTACAAAGATTATTCCAGATGCAGGTTTATCAGTATCATTTACTTTTACTTGATAGAATTTAGAATTTTAAAACCTTTTCCAAACTTCTCTATGTCAATAACCAACTGCCTTGAATTACCTTTGTATTAAAATTCAAGCTTCACATTCTTAAGGTTAAGTCAGTCCAATACCTTTCACAAATGACTAGCATACATATCTAGTTGAAGCTACCTTGATTTTTTGAGGAGTTATTATTCCTGTGCAGATGTTATATAATAAAACTTTCCCTCAACTGCTACTTAAAAAAAATTATTTGCTCAGATATGGCTTCAGCTGGATGGAGCTGCATCAAATAAAACA
This sequence comes from Turnix velox, assembly GCA_013400935.1. Lineage (NCBI taxonomy): Eukaryota > Metazoa > Chordata > Aves > Charadriiformes > Turnicidae > Turnix > Turnix velox. Next base: position 70,548 of record VZTY01003281.1, read on the forward strand.
TTCTACTGAGAAACAGAAAATAAAAATATGAAGTCTCCTCTACTTGTTTTACTACCAAAGATGCAAGTCATTTCATGAAAGAACAAATCCATCCTAGCTATCCTGTAGGTTTGGTTTCTTCAGTTCTGTTTCATAAAGGTTTCAGAATTGTGTTACCTATCCTGTATTATCTGTGAAATCATACATTTTCCCTTGAATAATGCCACTACAGAATAGGTGAAAAGAAAAATCTTCAGGAACCCCTGGAAGTTGACCTTAGCTGCTAGAAAACAGCAAATGGAAAGCAAGGTCACACTAAGGAAGTATCAAAGCATTACTTACTAAACTGTATTTAGCCTTGAAATAGTATAGAAAAGAATCTCATAAGCTTAAGCCATTTTGCAGATGAACTTGTTTTCCTAGACCTCCTAAAGCAGCAAATAAATTTCCCCCTCTATTGTCTTAAAACTGTTCCTCTTCAATTCAAACCTGACAAGATAAACCAATTGGTAAGATGCAGTCCTGAAAGAAAGCCTCTTTGCCTGCAAGAAAGTTTCAGCAAGTGCAGAAACAGTCTAGAGGGATTGCAACTAAGGCAAACATAAACCCTGGTAAACCACAGAGTGCTACACTCTGAAAATTCAGTTCTCTCTAAGCCTTTTCATGTGATCACATGTGATTTCATGTGATCAGGATGCATGGCATAGACAAGTAGGCAGGCCAGTCAGCAGATTCAACACAGGATTTAAACAAGTGAAAAACAGAAGGAAAACATTTTTTCCAAGGGGAAGTGCAGGGAAAAACAAAAACGGAAAAAACCCACTACAATCACATTGAGCAACATGCCAATCACATTAAACAACACTCCAATATTAGAGTGTTTACAAAATTTGAACAAAACAAAGTTCGGCGGTTTTCACCCTTTGTTTTCTTCTCAGCACCAGAAAGATCCTTCCTGGGCTTCAGTCTGTTACCCACACTAAAGAGTCAATCCTGGATGACTATCTGCCTGGAAGTAGTTGGCATTACATGACAGCAGCAGTGTCCTGGACTACTGGGCACTGTTCCTTAACTTGGACCTCCATTCTCTTACTTGTCTTCCCCTTCCCCCCCAAAGACAGGTTCTGCCTTACCTCCTACTCTCTGTCACTAACACTCCTGCACACTCACAACCTCTCCTCCCTGCCTCACCTTCTCACTACATTTCCCTGCTGACAAATTTCTCCTTCATCCCACCTCCACTACCAAGGCCAAAAGACTAACCTTCAAGTCACTTCCTCTCCAGCTGCCATAGAGGATAAATGTTTCTGATAAGAAGCACTCATGGTACAACAACAGAGAATGCTACATAAAAAATGCTCAGCTTTGTTACTCACAAAGCAAGGGGGAACTACAGATGCTGCAAGGTGCAAGTCATTTGCATAAAGCTCAATTATCTTACTCCTTGAACAGTCACAATTCTTCCACATCAAAAAGAAGCTGTGCAGGCAGAGATTATGAGAATTGCTAGATAAAAAAACAGCAAAGCACAAGACAAGGTATCAGTATGGCCATTAAAATAGAGCTATATGCCATTCCGTTTTTTGAAACACTAAATAAAATAGAAAGTTGAAGCAGAACTCTTTCTAGTACAGTCAATACTTTGTATAGAGCTGAAATATTAAATGCACATTTCCTGATAGATATAACCATAGAATTATCTAGTTTGGAAGGGATCTTTAAGTTCACTGAGCTCAGCCATTAACCTTACACTGCCCAATCACAATCCTGAACACTACATCTGCCCACCTTTACCTCCAGGTATGGTGATTCAACCACTTCCCTTGGAAGCCTGTTGCAATGCCTGATGAAAGAAATTTTCACTAATATCCATCTTAATGTATGAGTTAAAGACAGGGCAAAAACTCCAAGACGTATGCACTGAAACAGAATTTGCTTACTCAGAAGAGGGCTAATATGGAAACAAATCACTGATAGCAAAGCTTAATTGCCTTTTTTCCAAAAAAGTATGGGGAAAAGTCAATATTGACAAAGATTACTGCCTGTCATGATTTCTATGGGAAATGTAGCATCTGCATTAATCATTCACAATTGTTTCATTTCACCATCCTCAATTATTAATATTTACACTAGCAACAAAGATGGATTTGGCCAAAAGCTATTACAACAGCTCACAATCACTATCAGTAATGCAGTGGTTTAGCATAAGTTAAAAATTAAAAGGGGATTACTCCTACTTTAAGGGAGGCTGCAAAGAAAATCTTTTATTTGCTAATAAAAGTAGAGAGAAATTATGTTATTGTCATACCCACAATGCAAAGACTGACCATGGCAGAGGACTGTTGGGGGATGGGCACA